>PVIU01001432.1:0-215314 GCA_004026605.1 Ondatra zibethicus | reverse complement strand
TAATAAAAGCCTTAAAGAGATTCTTCAAAAACAAAAAGGGGGAATAGCAGAGGCTGCCTCCCCCAGGGAGAGAGTCTCCCTTGCACTCTTTACACTTAATTTCTTAATATTGGATGATTCAGATAAAACGGCGGCTGATAGACACGCTATGAATGCTCCTGCTATGGAAAGGAATGATGTGATGTGGAAAGATGTGATAGATAACAAATGGTATGGACCGGATCCGGTTGTAACGAGATCCAGGGGAGCTGTTTGTGTTTTTCCACAGGGTCAAGAAGCACCTCATTGGGTCCCAACCCGGCTGACGAGACCCATCAATAGAGATGCCACCGCGAGTGCTGGGGAAGAGCCTGATCCTCTGGAGGATGACACTGCTGCTGCTCCTGACGCTGTGGAGGCAAGGGATGACGGAGCAGAGATGGGGGATCTTGTCAGCATTCCCAAAACCGATGCCTGTCCGGCATAATGCATGGGTCTTTCCTAGATTTTTTACCACCAATAAGCAGCTTGACCTCCCTTATATGGTGGAAGTTGGCTTGCTGCCTGGGAGGATGCGTACTCTGCCTTTGGTTGGTCTGCCGCCTGCGAGCCCAAACCAGGAGGGACAAGGTTATAATTTCTCAAGCATTGGCCTCTTTGGAGTGTGGATCCTCACCCCAGATATGGCTTTCTGCCTTAAAGAGCACCTAGCCTTGTTCCACATAGCCTTTGCACCCCAAGGGACTTCCAGTCCCATTGCACTGGGAAAGGTATGTGGCAAAACAGAAAATCTCTGGGCACAGGTTGTAGGGCTTGAGCACTGCACTTGTGGCCAGATAATGCTGGTCACAAGAAGAGCAAGTCTGAGTGCATATGGGTAGGTGCCCTAGTTCCCATCTCTGTGTAAAAGGCACCAGACGGGTCTGTTACCCTCTGGGCAGAGGACGCCTGGATGAGGAGTGATGGTACATGTCCTACATTTTAACAGAGATCAGACCTCTACTCTTACCTGCTGCCGTGGAATTTAAACTAAAAGGGGGAACTGCAGGGAGCCATAGGCACAAACGCCATTACAAGATGGCGCTTGCATCCTCGCAGTTTGGAGGTAAACAATTCCATATTTGGCAATGCTTCAGGACTGAGCGTCCAGGCGCTTCCCGCATGTGCAATAACCTAGGTGTCCCTAACCAATCCCTAGGACTCTGGTGCCAGTGGGCACATAGCAGCCAATCAAGGTATGAGTCGTGTCACATCTCCCTATATAAGCAGCCGCCATTCAGACCTTGCTCCCCCTCGCCTCCCGCTCTCCCTTCAACCAAGAGGCTCTCCAAAAAAGCGTGATCCGAGAAGAATCCTTGAATGGTGGTCGTTCTTCCTCGCTGGTCGGGGAGTTCGCCGCATGTTGGTATGTTATGGTTTTGTCCTAGGAAAGCACCAGCACACCCCACATCTCAGAGGTCTAAAGACACTTCCTGCCACTCTGTAGATCCCCTCTCTTTCTCACTATTCAATCGAGATCCTATGGAGAAGAACCAAGCTTCTCTATGACCTCTAGATATTCAATGTTTTAATTAAGAGAATTGGGAATCTTAAAACTGACCTGTTCTAAGACGTGGGGAGCAGGGCCAGGGAAGCCACACCCACTGGAGGCCTTGACTCAAGAGTCCCATGAAGCTTGCCAAAATGACAGTGACCCTGAGTTTTGCATGGACAGTCGGAATCCTGCTCATGTATTCTAATTGCTGTTTCATACAGAAGCCGAAGAGATACTTCCAACAACGAATCCAGTCAACTTGACCTCTAGCTTAAAAATGGACAGTCTCGTGTAGTCCAGACTAGCTAAGGTTGACCTTGAACTTCTGATCCTCCTGCCCCCATCTCTCAAATGCTGGGACTGCAAGCACCATGACTGCTGTGCCACAGGCCTGAGGCACAACATTCCTAATCTTGGACCTCACTGCTTTTTTAGGATAAAATACCCAATCCGCAGCCCCCCTTCTCAAGTTTATTCCTAGTGCGTGAAGCATCCAGCAGGGGGCGCTGTAGAGACATCTTGGAGAGGGAACCATTGCTGTTCCCCCATTCCTCTGCATTCCCCTCACCATCGCCCTTGCTAAGAAGCTTGTGTGAGGTGTGACTCTTTAGAGCCCCGTGCCTGAGTATATCCAGAGCCTGCTGGAGGGTCGCGCCGCTGGAGCGTCTGCGAAGAGCCTGCTCTTTATTTGCTCTTCTGTTTTATCTCAGCCTGCAGTGGTCAGCACAGCGCTGTCTGGCACCTTGAGCTATGTTTGGGTTGGGAAGGAAGGAAAGCTGGGCAATCCAGAGGCCTGGAACAGTAGCAGGAAAGAGGGCGGAGGTCAGAGTAATCACCATAATCGGTTCTGAGCTAATCCTTTCCACGACTCAGTCCTAAGAACAAGGAGAGGTCATTGGCGGGTGATAAACTGAGGGGACACTCCCCGATCAGTAATTTGGGGACATAATCCTCTGTAGATAAGAATGATCTTTGACAATACTACAGAGGATGATGGTTTTACTTCACAGAATTTTGTTGCTACTTAGGAACTTGGACAGCTAGAGATGAAGACAGAGGGAAAAAATGTCCCATCAAGTGGGAGTCTGGTACTGTAAGCTGGCCTGGGGTTGGGGGGCCATGGCTGAGCACAGGAGAGGCATGACAGGTACTGTGCGGTTGCAGAGTGAAGCCAGAAATCGTAGAGGGGCCACAGTTAGTGGTGCGCAAAGGAGGTCATCCATGTGAAGGATGTAGAATCTACCTTGGTTTCTGTTTCCTGTCTGTGACATTGGCATCCTGTGAGAACTGAGCTTGTGGAGCTTAGAAGGGTCCGTGGGAGCTCAGGGGGTCGCCTCTGTAACACCTGCACACAGGAGACACCTGTGCTGGTAACTGAAGCCGCTATTGACAAACCAAAGAGCTAGCTCATAGTCAGCAAAGGCCAGCAGGTGGCGCTAGGAGTGGGAGGTGGAGCTGGGAGAACCTGTACTTCTGTGAGGAGCACTGGGCCCTTCACCTGAAGAATTAAGTCATTTTGACCAAAGTGAGAATATTTAAAACTAAGCAAAAGGAGGAGGAGGGGTGCAAGATGAACCTCAGGAAGCTAGAGCTAGTGACTGAGCACAGAGTGGGCCAAGGATAAAGTACCACCTTGGAATCAGAGGCTTTGATCTAAGAGAAGCTCTGGCCTTCTGCCCACAAGGAATGAGGCTCCTGCTTAGGGAGAGCTTGAGGAGTCCTCAGGATCAAAGGAGAGGCGGGGAGGGGGGAGAAAAGTGGAGGACTTACAGAAAGAGGAGCCCAAGGGAGAAGGATGGTTAAGGAGAGCAGAAGAGAAGCTGATGGACTGAGATGTCTGAAGAGGTGGGTGGACCAGGACAAATCAGTCACACAGAAGCCAGAAGACCCATTCTAAAACTAAGACACTGAAAATAACTAGGGGCTGGGGTCATGGAGTGATGGATGGGTGGGTGAATGAATGGATGGATGGGGTGGTAGATGGATGGATGGATGAATGCATGCATGGATGAATGAGTAGATGCATGATGCATGGGTGGATGGATGTATGGATGCATAGATAGGTGGGTGCATGGATGGATGTATGCATGCATGGAAGGATGAATGGGTGGATGCATGGATGCATGGGTGAATGCATGGATGGATGCATGCATGGATGCATAGATGATGGGTGGGTGGATGAACATTGCCAAGCACAGCATGGAAATCCCACAAGGGAAGGCCTGGGAACATCCTATCAGCCTTGGCTATGGGGAGGTTACTGTTGAACTCAGACAATGGGGGAAAACTGTGTGCAGTGTGAGAAATGAGAAGACAGTGGGAGGTGCAGCCAGGATCCAATGTCTCTCCACAGCAGGCAGCTCTGCCTCTGGGACAACGGATGGAGGGCATTTGGGGGAAGATATGGGTGAAGGAGTGGTTTCGATCCCGAGGTGTCAAGAAGGGTGGAGAGGGCTGAGGACGCGGGAGAGAGGCAGTCCTTGGTTGGGGGTGGATAAGAAAATGGATGTGAGTGCACAGAGCCCCACCCTAACCCAGCAGAGAGCTGACAGAAGAAAGGAGTGTGGGGGAACCTCACACAAATGCTCAGGCCCATGTTCATAGACAAGGTCATGAGGATTTTTTTTAACTTGGAAGAAATAAAAGCAAAGGCAAACATTATAATGCTCCCCATCCTCACAAACCTGGCTACTGCGTCATTGCAGGGAGACACATCTTGCACTGGAGTTCTAGCCCTGTTTCCGTCTGCATACAGCAATGTGTCTATGCCTGAGCTAACTCAGTATTTATGTATTCTATTTTTTTATGACACAGGGGATTGAATGTAGGGTCTCTTTCACGCCAGGCAAGCACTTCACCGTTGAGCTCTGTTCCAGCCTATCCTCTTAAAAACCGTTTGTGCTAGTGTCTCGCTAAGCTGCTCAGGCAGGCCTTGAACATTCAGTTCTCCTGCCTCAGCTTCCCAAGCAGGTGGGGATTACAGACCAGCAGCACCAGGCCTGACTTTTATTTATTTTAAATAAACTTCCTCCATCAGATGTGTGTGTGCACACGTGTGTGTGTGTGTGTGAGAGAGAGAGAGAGAGAGAGAGAGAGAGAGAGAGAGAGAAAGAGAGAGAGAGAGAGAGAGAGAGAGAGAGAGGAGACCATATAAAAGTCCAACTTGTTTATAGTTTCAGTTGGAAAAATTAAATCCTCCAGATCTGTAATGGAAAGAAGTGGTCACCTCTCGTAAGAACCCGACGTGGCGGAGGGGAACAGCCAGTGGATCACACGTTTATGTGTTTATCAGGCACTGACATAATTGACGTTACAGCGAACACTCTGGAATTCCGTTCTCCCTCAGCTCCCTCCTCATTAATTGCACTTGACTTCTTTGGAAAGAAAAATTTCCTTGAAGTGTTCCATCATCTGAGTCAGGCTTGGAGCGAATCTTTTGGGGGAAAAAAACTGAACTAAAATTGCTTCAACAGTTTCTGACTGATGAGATGTTGGAAAACATACACACATGCTCCCCACCACCATCACTTTTTTCAAGAGAAGGAAGAAAAAACACTGATCTATTTTTGCACCTACGTTAAGTCACCACCCATGGAACTATAAAACCCAAACTTGGCAAGACTGGGGCTGACATCTTTGAAGAGGTAAACCCAGCTGGCTGGAAAGAAAAAGGCCGTAGCCATCACAAGCGTTGAAAACCCCGCATCCTGAGCCCACAGAGGGAAACCTTTCCTGCCCTGAGTTTCAGGAAAGCTCATTAGAGGAGCCAGGCTAGCTCAGGGGTGTTGCCAGGTAGGTGCTGGTTCCGTTCATTAAAAACAGCCCCAAAGAAAAAGAAGAAAAAGAAGCCAGAAGCAGGCAACTCTTCAGCAATGGAACCCTGATGGGGAAAGAGCACACTCTTATACCTGTACCTTAGAGACCCAGACTCCTGCAGGGGCCTCCCAGGGTTCTGGGGACAACAGGGGATGTTTCTAGACCCGCTGACATTTGAAATCTGCATTTGAAGGCACATCTGGGGAAGGGATGAGGAGGCTAATGGTTTTAATTCCCCAAATGTACCCACAAGTTCTACCTCTGAAGGTGCCCCCCCCAGACAGGATTTCTACGTGTGGCTGTCCTGGAACTCTCTCTGTAGACCAGGCTGGCCTCCAGCTCACAGAGATCCCCCTGCCTCTGCGGGGCGGATTAAAGGCATGCACTAACACGATCAGGTCAGCAGCTCTCCCTTTTAAAACACCCCGGAATACACCCAAGGGCAGACCCTAATGCCAACCTCATGACAAAAGAGGGACAAATCTCAACTGGTTTGTCTGATACCTTGCGTCAGACAAGAGATGTCTCACATAAGCGAGTAAACTCGCTTATGTGAGGTATCCCCTGAGGAAAGAAGGCACCAGGAAGTCAGTAGAGCATGGGAACTGGGATCAGGGAGCCCAAATAATCACTGTTGGAGCTGGTCACTTCTTCAAGGTTCAGTTTCTTCTTGCCAGGGCGCCATTGTGATACCTGTTCTAAAGTATGTGCTCAGGGGGCAGAGGTAACCAGGACACTCGCTTCAGCGGCACATTTTCTACTTGGGCCAGTCCTCACTTCTTCAGGTCTCAGTCTTCTTGTGTGTAGAATGGGGATGAGAGATGGGAGTGGAGCTCAGCTGGCGGAGGGCTTGCCCAGCATCCAGAAGGCCCTAGGTTTGATGCCCAAGCACATGAACCATGCTTGATGACCCACACTTGTAATCCCAGCCCACAGGTAATAGAGGCAGGAAGATCAGGAGTTCAAGGTCATTTTTGGCTACATAATAAGTTCAAGGCCAGCCTGGGCTATGTGAGACTCTGTGTCTAGATAGATAGATAGATAGATAGATAGATAGATAGATAGATAGATAGGAGTGTTGTTTTTGATATGGTTTTATGTAGTTTATTTAAAGCACACCCAGGCTCCCAAGCATCTTCTGCTGGTTCAGGATGCTCCTTTCCCAGCATGAGCTAATAAACACACAATAGTTTGTAAACTGTAAAGTACCACTTCTACCTGGCATGACAGTTCCCAATAAATACAAACTGTCTCTCCCTGCACAAGGATCACGAGTCCCTCTTTCCTTGAACAGAACACTAAGAGTCACAGAGCCCTCTCAGGCCACTGCTATCAGCAGCAATAAGTCTTCTGTGACCAGGAACAGCGAGTGTCATTACTGGGTTTTGAGCCTACTGCTGATGCTGACACCACTCTCCTTAGGAGAGGAACTCACACAACTTGGTTCTTGGGACAGGCTCAGACAGGGTCCCTCTCCCTTGTCCCCAGCTGCCTTTCCCTGGTAGATCTCTCAGGCTCCAGAATTCTCCCATGCCTCTGCGCCCCGCATGACCCTGCTCCAATCTCAGACTCTCACCCTCCTGAAGTGGTCCCTCCTCTGAAGGGACCATTCATTTGTCTCCCGGCGTGGTGCTGGCTCCAAGGCTGAGTCATAGGATCTGTATTACGAACTCGCTGTTCTCTAAAATGTTCCAATCCATCTCCAGCACCTAGCTGCCAGACAACCGTTATCATCTGCTCCATGCAGGGTTTATTGAGTGGGAGAGACAGTCTCCAGCAGGGCCCATCTCTGGTGTCTAAACAGCCTGGCTGAGGTCAGACCATGGGGCCCTGTGTCTCAGTCTTTCCCAAGGGCCTTAGTCAAAAAGGACCTTTCAGAACCTTCTAGCAACTTCCAGGTCCTCGGGGTGTGACCAGTGTCTTGGGGATGGGGCGGGGGATATGAAGGACCTTAGAGGGGAGCCTCTCCAAAGCTGAAAAAAGAATTGCCCTTTAATTCTGTTCACTACTCATGTTCCAGTCACTCAGCTCGTGTGGGGGTGAGGAACGAGAGTTTAGAAAGCTTCAATTGGTTCCGAAGTGTCCCTGACCCCCAAAGCCCATGTATTACTGGACATGGTGATATGCACTTTTAACACCTGGGAGCTATAATACCTGGGAGGCAGAGACAGGTAGATCCCTAAGTTCAAGGCCAGCTTGGCCTTCACAGCAAGGTCTAGGCCAGCCAGGGCTACATAGTGAGTCCCTGTCTCAAAACAAACAAAAGCCTACATGCTGCAGGTGCGCTCAGCAGGCCAGGGTGATACTAGGAGCTGATGGGACCTCTAGGCGGTAGGGCTAGCAAGAGGGAGTCAGGTCACTGGGGACACCCTTGGGACCCTAGGTCTTCACCCCTTCTCTTTGCCATGTGTTTCCACTCCACTGTGCTTTGAGCCCCCTGAAAGGGTGAGGGGAAATCTTTCCTCCTTAGAATGTGCTGCTCAGGTATTCAGTCACTGTAGCGCGAACCTGATACAGTGGCCAGCACAAGATAGGCGCTGCCTTCCGGCCGCCCTAGCTTGTAGGTGTGCTTTAGGACTGTGGGCAATGTGCGTCCTAAGCATGGCAGGGTGGGGGTGGGGAGAAACAAATGAAGACTCGAGGCTGCCCGTCATTTGGGGCACACTTACAAGCGCTAGCTAGCGAGGTCAGCTACGCACGCAGCACGCAGCAGCCACTTATAAAGCCGGGCTGCTAGGAACGTTTTACTTCGTGTGTGCCCAGACAGCGCAAGGAAGAGGAGCATAAGTTAGCCCTTGAGGGGAGTAAAAGGTAGATGAGCGGTTCCTCAGCAGGACCCACGCTTGCCCCTGAACCAGTCGGAGTGTCTCACATGGTTTCCACAGCATGCCTCTGCTTATAGTCAGGGCTAGCTAATAAGAGAATCTGCGCTGAAGGCTTCCCAAGGAGACAAAGGACATTTCCTTGCACTCTATGTTCCAAGTCCCCAGGCTTCATCTCTGCAGAAGCCGGGATGTCCGCGGGGTACGCTCTGTGGCACAGTGCCAGGAAAGGACAGGACAAGGACAGGGTCAAGGGGTCAGAGGGCACTTGAGGGGGCCCTGCTAGCATTGGTCTGGCCAATGTTAGTTCAAGCTCACCACCACCAGACACTATCTCCAAAAGGGCCTTCTGTCACACCCAGGGCTCTCCCTGGGTTTGTTGCTAGTTGTCTTTCCCTTCAGGTTGGAAGTCCTTCTACTGCCTAATGTCCTGTGGAAACGCCCGATCAGACACTCTACCCCAGGCGGACATGGCCTGGAACACAGTGGGAAGAGCACTGGACTCAAAGTCAGGATCCAAAACCTCACTTTTATTTTAAGTATTTTTTTTTTTTGATGTTGCCTTTTAATTAGATGAGGCAGGATGTCAGAAACGAGTTTTCGGGTCCCTCAACAGAAACCTTCACTTTCAGAGTCCGCAGCATGTCACCTGAAGTCAGTACTAGAAAGGAGGAAACCCCTGAGCACCAATAGAATGGTTTCATCCTCTGGGGGCCTTTGCGGCCATTCTCCTCATCGCCCCCAGGTGGCGCTGCAGGACCACATCGCGGAGCCACATCCTCGGCCCCAAGCCAAGGTGTCCTCCAAGCCAGCCTCCCCACTAAGAGAAACCAAGAGACCCACACTTAAATTCTAGGCTTGGTCGCCTCCCAGAACCCCAAAACTTTTTTGGAGCCTTCCAAATCCAATCAACTCAAAGGCATGTAGCGTGTCTCTGTCATCTGACGTAAGAAGTGGCCCAGGGCATCCAGCCTGGCTGTCCGAATTCCCACTCACCAACACCCCACTGGTCTAAACCCAGGGGCCTGCTTCTCTCCGGGACTCTAGAATGCTAGTGCAGACACAGATGCCTGGGCCTCAAGGAGGAAGATCCATAATGGGCTCGAGTCACTCAAACAAACAACAAACAAAAACACAGACACTACTGGCTTTCACAGATGGAGCCATCTGGCTGGAATCACAGCTCACAGCCTCCACCCGTGTTCCTCCTGTTGGTCCTCCAGATGACTGCAGGGGAGCAACACATACATACTACACACAGAGATAGACACACACACAGAGACACGCACACCACACACACACTACATACAGAGACACACATACATGCATGCCATACACACAGACACAAACAGGCTCACATGCTACAATCACACACATACAATAATATGCACCTCTTCATGTGCTACACATACTACATATTCAATGTACACCTAATGCACATACTACATATGCTTACCTATCCATCATATACTAACATACACACATTACTCCACTCATATATAACACACCTATATACCACATGCTACTGCTTATACAACATACATATACACCTACACAGCCACCACACATCCTACATATACACAGTACATACCACATACAGAGATACACAACACATATATACCACACATGCAGTATACATACCATGCACAGCACACAGCACATACCACATACAGAGATACACAACACATATATACCACACATGCAGTATACATACCATGCACAGCACACAGCACATACCACATGCAGAGATACACAACACATATATACCACACATGCAGTATACATACCATGCACAGCACACAGCACATACCACATGCAGAGATACACAACACATATATACCACACATGCAGTATACATACCATGCACAGCACACAGCACATACCACATACAGAGATACACAACACATATATACCACACATGCAGTATACATACCATGCACAGCACACAGCACATACCACATACAGAGATACACAACACATATATACCACACATGCAGTATACATACCATGCACAGCACACAGCACATACCACATGCATACCACACCCGGCGCACTCTGCAGATCATCTGAGGGTAGTTTTCCCTGCCTTGAATCTTCACTGATGTGGTTTCAGCTCAGTGCCCATTCCCCCTGTGAAACACTGGATGCAGGAAGGTCAATGGCCCATGTCCCCACCTGGCCCACAGGCATCTGTAGGCTTCGGTGAACAATATATCTGGAGGCAGAGAACTTAGAATATGCTTGAAAGGTCTGATGAATCTTTTGCTATTTTTGTAGAGTCTGGGGTAACCAAAAGTAAAGACAGACAACACAGGGGGACGGAAAAGAAAGGGTTAAACCTGGTTGACCTTGAACTATAATCCCTACGAGCAGAATGCCTTCATTTGACCTCTACCCCGGTTGGCACCGAGGCTTTGCTTTTCATATTCTGGGGGCCTGTGCAAGAACAGCACTTGCCTGAACCCCATCCCATCTCTCCTGACTGTAAGGACGGGCCCGATAACCAACAAAAGCCAAACATAAAAGCCAGTACGGTCCTGGAACCCAGGCTGTCAAAAACACCCAAGCTTTGGCTAGACTACCGATTGGAAAATGACATCGCTCCAGCCTCCGGGCCCAGCGACTCACTTCTGTACAGCAGAGACACCGTGCTGTGAACGGAGGGCACAAGGCCTGAGGCCCAGCTCCAGGAATAGGTTCCTACACCAACAGGAAAGCCCAAGCCCAGGCTGTGGCTGGGGTCCGTGACTGACGAATGTCAGCAGGAAAAGGCAGCAAGTATCCTGTCCCCTCATGGGGTGCTCTGACCCATGTCCTTCCCACACCCATCCCCACTGAAGGTGAGCTCAGGAAGCTCAATGGCTCTGCTTGGGTGCCGCAGCACACACCAGGAGGTCAGAGGACAGCTTGTAGGAGTCAGCTCTCTCCTCCTACTGCATCCCTGGGGCCTGAACTTGGGTCATCATGCTTAACAACAAACCCCTTTACCTGCTGAGCCATCTTGCTGACCCTGGTCTTCATTCTTCAATGGAGAGAAAGTCAGCTTCCTGGAGTTGCGCTGATTGGTTTGATTTCCATCTCTGAAAGGCCTGCACAGCGAGTCCTTTCCCTCATCAGGTTGGCTAGAGTTCTTCATCACTGACTGACGTCTACAGGGGGCTGTTTGAGGGAGTCGGTGGGACAGCAGCTACTGGGGTTCAGGCGACCTCCTCCACTCTTGAGCACCACCACGGTTTCGATCTTGAATGGACTCCATCCCCAAAGCCCACTTGGTGGCCAGTCCATGCTGGTGAAGGGAGGCCTAGAGGAAGGAAGTTAGTTCACCATCAGGGTGGGATGACGTGAGGGATACTGGAGTGCTGTCTCTTCCCCTCTTTGCTTCTTTGCTTCCAGGAGGTCTGTTCCCTGCCATGATGTCCTGTGCCACCACAGGCCTAAAGCTACAGAGCCAAATGGCGACAGACAGGACTTCTGAATGCATGAACCAAAATAAACGCATCCGGCCTCTAAGTCGGTTATCGCCAACAGACATTCTGTGACAGCGGCCGGCAGCTTAACAAACAGCAATGCCTCTGCAGCACATGGCCCAGACAGGAAGTTAGACTGTCTTCAGGTTCCCCGGTCATCACCCTGGCTCTCTAGCTGAAGACTTCAGTGAAGATGGATGGACACGAACAGCCTCGAAGCCTTTTTGTGCTATGCAGGTGACAGCAACTGACCCTGCTGCCTGGCCACACAGGTCCCTCTCTGCCTGCTGGGTCAAGCATTCTCTCTCGTCACCTCCAGACAGGTGTGGGCACCTGCTTCCACCACCCACAGAAACAGAACTTCTAGACCCTGACAGTCTCTTCCTGGAGCACAACAGATATTCAGCCTCCCTGTTCTGGCTGAAGGAAGAGGGCCATGGGGGGCAGAAGCGACCCTTCCCTCTCTCTGCCCATTGGCAGCCATGATCCATGTTCAGCTAGCCTAGCCCCACAACTTGTCCTTGATCTTCTCAGGCCTCCCGTGCCAACTGCACTGTGTAGGCCCAGGAGCTAGCCCTTCCCTCTGGCCTCTCCTCCTTGACTCTCCTCAGCCCAGGCGCTTATGGAAACACGTGCAGGTGCCAGAGCTGAGGCATTAGAGGTGAGGTCATGGGTGGATTTGTCAGAGCTGAAGCTCAGGGTTCCCTAAAGACTCAGAAATGTTGAGGCCCAGGGTCCCTCCTAGCACTGAAAGAAAGAGCCACCGCCCCGGCCCCTGCCTATGTCTGTCACATCGGCTCCCAGGAGCATAGATACAGACATGATCTCATCTGTTCAACTTGCTCAAAAGCAACTTTCCCCTCCCCTTTCTTCTTTCTCTCCCTCCCTCCTGCCCTCCCTCCCTCTCTTTTCCTTCACCTTCTCTCCCTCCCTTCCATCTTCCCCCAGCTACTGCTACCTCACTACAGTATGGAGCTGGGAGGATGGGATCCCCTTGGAAGGGTGTGTCGCATGGCCTGAGGGGAGCTGTCAGTGGGGGGTAGAGAAGTGTCCCTGGACTGGAGCCAGGTCCTGCCTGCCTCCCAGAAATGCTGGCAACTCTCTGCCGCAAACCACCCTGCTCCCCTGCACACCAAGGGTGCGTGTCCACAGCCCAGAAATGTGTTGGCCTCGGTTTTATGCTTCCCACGTCCTGGCTTTCTTGCCCATGTGTTTACAGATAGCTCTTCCACTGGTGTCCATGTTCTTCTGGGGAGAAGGACTATTTAGCTCCCTGTGGGTTCTCGGAGTCCAGAGGTAAAGCAGTATTGTATCACAGCCATTTGGAAAACAAAAAGCTAAACTTCAGATGAACTAGAGCCGTGCAGTACGACACTCACCGGGAAAGACCTGGACCTATCCCAGAGCCCTGGCCAGAGCCCTACCCAGCTCCTCTGACCCTTTGGACCTAGAAACATAGCTGTGTGAGGGAGGTGCCAGCACTCACACACCAGACCAGGACATAGCCCTGCCATCCTGCCCACCTCAGTGCTCAGGGTCAGGGCCAAGGCCAATTGTGTGTTCCCCAGGATAAAGGTCAGCATTCGACAGGAAGCAGGCTGGGGTTTCTGGAGAAGAGCCCGTCTCTTGGTGGCGGCAGCATCCATGTATTGGGTCCCTGCAGCCTTCCTTCCTTCCACAAGGGCTATTATTGGTATTCCCCAGTCATCTTTAAAGACCAAAAGGGAATCTTTACAAACCACAAGAAGAGGAGGAGACCCGTAAGCCAAGTCTTGTGAGTCAGTCACTCATGTGCAAACAGGAAGGTTGAATCTCCTGTTTAGACACCATGTCTGGCAAGAGGAAATCAAGACTGAAGCAACAATAATAATTATATTAGCCTATGGTCTGTTAACACTGTCAGTATCAAAAATGCCTCTGTTTGTGCAGGCCCTGCCAAGCACGACAGGGCCAGGCCAAGGTGCGGGCTGCTGTGCTCGGATGCTGGGTGCTGCCTGTTCCATGGAAGGTTTCTCAAAGGAAGGGGCTGCTCTATCACGCTAATGCCCAGGTGACCTTCAGGGTTGGGAGGAAAGGGCCTATGAGTGAGGGCAACATGCTGTAGAGCTGTGAGAAGCATGTGGGCCCAGCGCCCAGCCTCGGTCCAAACCCCAGCCAGGCTTCTGCCAGCTGCTCCACTTGGACCAGCTACTCTGTGCCTCTCAGGTCCAGCTGCTCCACTTGGACCAGCTACTCTGTGCCTCTCAGGTTCAGCTGCTCCACTTGGACCAGCTACTCTGTGTCTCTCAGGTCCAGCTGCTCCACTTGGACCAGCTACTCTGTGCCTCTCAGGTTCAGCCTCCTGGGCACTGGGATAGAAATAACAGCATTCGTGTGGTTACTATGGGGATAAGAAATGGAGGCATGCCTAGCCCATGCTCCCTAACCCTCACATGCTTACAAACAATGCTGAGCCAGCCTAAAGAGATGCATAAGCTTGAGGTGTGAGGTTTTTTGGGGGAAAAAAATGAGAATGGAAAATTGTAGGCAGAGGCTGCTTGTTCATTTCCTGGCCGCTCAGACCCGAAATAATCACACAGAAACTATATTAATTAAAACACTGCTTGACCTATTAGCTTAGGTTTCTTATTAACTAACTTATACATCTTAAATTAACCCATTCCTATTATTTTGTATTTTACCACAAGACTCATGGTTTACTGGTAAGGTTCCAGGATGTCTGTCTCCTTCAGAAGCTACATGGTGTCTCCTTAATTCTGCCTACTTTTCTTCTCTATCTCTGCTTGAAATTCCTGCCTTGCTCTATTCTGTCCTGTTATAGGCCCAAGCAACTTCTTTATTCATTAACCAATGAACAAAACATATTCACAGCATACAGCAGGGAATCCCATACCAGAAAACCACGCAGGTCACCTTGGGGGAAGATCATTTTTTAAGGATTTTATTTCAGTTTTAATTGTGTGTGTATGCACGTGTGTGTGTGTATAGCAATGTGCAGGTGTATATGTACATGAGTGCAGGTGCCTGCAAAGTCCAGAAGATGGCGTCAGATCCTCTGGAACTGGAGCTACAGACATGTTTGAGTTGCCCAGTGGCGGTGCTGGGAACTGGGCTCTAACTGCTGAGCAACCTCTCCACCCCAGAAGAAGAGATTTTAAATGGGAGCTCAGTTCAAATCTTTGGCCTGATTTGTGGTCCTTTGTAATGGCTTCACCCAGAGAAACTTTCAGCTTCCTGTGCACATCAGTAGTGGTGGTATCCCCTGTGCCATCTGCACAGAGCACCCTCACACCACCTACACTTATGTGCTCACTTCCACTGAATTGCACACATGTCTGCTGAGAATCACCACCACGCAAGGCAGAGTCCAGGCAATGGATCTTTGCATGCAAATGGAAATGGGAAATAAAGGTGTGATGGCCCCATGACCTCCTAACCCTCCCTCCTTCCCGCTGCAGAAGAGAAGTGTACCTCAGTGTGCCTTGGCCCTGAGACAAGGTTGAAGTTGGCAACACTGCAGCCAGGCCCCACATGGAGGTAGAGCCGAGATTTTGTCTGATTGACTCATCCCCACCCCCAGCTTTTGGAATGGGCTCTCAGGTAGCCCCAGCTGGCCTCCAAGTCTGCTGTGAGCCTGAGAATGACCCCGAGTGCCTGGTTTTCCTGCCTCTACCCCCAAGTGTTGGGATTACAGACTTGGCATCCACCTGCCCCTTTTTAGGCAGTTCTGGGGATCATGCATGGGAGACAAGCACTCCACAATCCCGTCTCTGGTTGCTACAGCCCCAGTTCTCTTTGCATGCCTTAACTGGAACCATGTTGGTAGAAGGAGCTAATGAAGGAGGAAGCTGGGGCCCTGAAAGGGGAAGGCTGTCTCTAGTTTACACAGCAAGCCATTTGCAACCTCGGAGCACAGCAGGCAGCAGGAGCAAGCTTGTCAACACCATGCTGCAGTGGTTAGCTTTGCCCATCTACCCCCAGGAAGCTAATCCACTCCTTGAATGCTTCTTTTTGCTTCAGTGTCTCTGGTATCTGCATAAGAGATCAAGAGAAAGCACCATGTTTACGAACCCTTAGGAATTATGAGAAATACCCCCCATCTACAGAATGGGCTGATTGTTGGTCTCTATACTCTAACACACTGCCAATGAACTGAGGGCCCTTCTGTGGAGGGCAGATGAATAAGAACGTCATTGTGTCTAGAACAGAGCCTTTCACTCAGGCGCCTGCCTCCCGTTTGCCAGCTGCCGGCAGACACCATGCCCCCACACCCCTGTCCACAAATACTCGCTGCCCACGTCACACGAGCCCGCACAGACCATGACCAACTTGTCGCTTGCTGTCTTGTCAGTCCCACAAAAAGCAAAGCATGTATTTCTAAAGAAAGAACTGACCATGGAGGATGGGGTGTAGACTGTTTGCACTGCATGGGGCTATGGTCTGGGGACATCCTTCTCCAGGGTCCCAGCCATCTCTGGTCATCTCCTACACCACCCACCTACCAAACCAACAGTTTCATTTAACACACTGGGGACCGCCCTGAAGCCAGGAAGTTAACTCTGTCCGCTGCTATTCTGGGAACTTGAATTCAACCCTGGAATTTTACTGGCCAGGCCTCTGAACTCCTCTTTTACACTGGCCTCCCCTCTCTGGAGCCCTACTCCCAACCCTAGACAGAATGTCTGCACCCATGGAAAGCAAAAACCCTAAGCAAGCTGTAGGGAGACCCAGGAGGATGAGAAGCTGAAGGGAGGGGGTGCCAGGTAGCCCTCGGATGTTCAGGGCCCCCTCGGCTAAGGTATAGGATGTGCAAACTCCCTACTGAAGTGTGTGTGTGTGTGTGTGTGTGTGTGTGTGTGTGTGTGTGTGTGTGTGTGTGTGTGTGTGTGCATGTGCTGGGCGGGTATTAGAACAAAGAAGAGTGACATCTGAGGTTGGGAGTTCCTGACTATAGAAAGAAGCTGTTTCACAATTGTTCATCATCCGGGTTCCTGGCTATTGTGCAACGTCAGAATGGGTCAGCATTTTGTTTTAGCTACTATTTTGGGAACAGAGCACCTGCCTAAGGCAGGTTTTCAGTTAATGCTGAGTGGATGGATGGATGGATGGATGGATGGATGGATGGATGGATGGACAGACAGACAGGCAGATGGGTGGGTAGGTGGGTGGATGGATGGATGGATGGGTAGGTGGGTGGATGGATGGGTGGGTAGATGGATGGATGGGTGGGTGGGTGGGTGGCAGGTGGGTGGATGGATGGATGGATGGGTGGGTGGATGGGTGGATGGGTGGACAAACAGACAGGCAGATGGGTTGGTGGATGAATGGACAGATGGATGGATAATATTTCCCTGGATTTCATCTCATAGCTATATGTCCTTAGTTGTTGGGGAAAGAGGACAACAATGCATATTGTCTAGACACATCACCCTCCCTACCAGGATTTATATAGGTCAAGACCCAGTCTCTACTGACCAAAAGCCCCAAGTTCACCAACCTCCCATTCTCCCTTCATTTCCCTGAATCTTGTGAGAATGGAGAACTGCACGAGAAGGGAATTAAACTAGACGATAAGGAACCCTTGAACCAGCTCCATGGGTGACACATGTATCTCTGGTAAGACCATGGGAACTAGGGTGCATTTGTTACAACTCTAAGAGGGACTTCAAGGCCGCAGGTGGCTTCCAGAGGAGGGAAGGTAACTGCCCACCTGACTCTGAGCTTCAGCAGCTCCCAGAGGTGATAAAAATCCAGCTCTTAAGGTGGTCTCTCTACCCTCCAAATTTAAATATCTCATTCCTATGGAAAGCTTGTTAAGACACAGGAAGTAAACAAGTCATAAATCTCAGGAAATCCCTAAAACCGACCAGATTCATAATGCCCTTTCCTCTCAGGGTTATAGAAGCTAAAAGGCCTGCTTAGGAGAGGACTCTGCAGTGTATGGGGCTGACTACAAGGCATGCAGAGTTTCAGGGTTCTAGCTTTTGTGAGTTGTCATCCCTGGGAGTTGCTTTTCAGCAGCACAGTTGCTCCTGTAACTGCCTACCCCTAAGTGACCCCAATAAGCACATCAGTTTAACAAGGGGGGCTTTGGCACCATCATTACTTTGGTCTGTATGTTTTCCCTATCTAGGGTGAGTAGACCCCAGAAACAGTGTCACAGTGTCACACAACAGTTTATGACACACAGCAAGAACTCTCGTGAATTGTGCAGTGACGCGTCCTTGACCTTGGGAAATGCAGTTCAGTCCTGTCTTGGAGTTCCTTTAGCGATTCTCCTTCTTCTATGCCAGAGTTTCTCAGAAGCCAATTTTGTTTAGTTTCTTTCTTGTAAAAAAATAAAATCAAAACACCATCTAGCTTTTATGTCATTAAGCAGACACATACCAACAACCATGCTATACCATTGTTTGCGTGAATGAACATGCACTTGACATACATGAAGAGTGTCATCTCCCTAGAAAGGCCTGCTTGTCCTCAGAGGTACCATCTGCTTCCCATGTTAGGAAAGGGAAACTTGGTGACTTTAAAATATTTATTTTATCTTGGGGAGGGGGTCATGTGCTACATGTTTGGATGTCAGAGAAGAACTTGCAGGAATTGGTTCTCTCTCCCTCTACTATGTGGGTCCCTGGGCTCGAAGTCAGGTCATCAAGCTTGGATGGAAGTACCTTTACCACTGAGCCACCTCTCCGACCCTTGGTGACTTTTAGAAGACTTTTTCTCTCTCTTTTCAAAGGCCCAGAGATATTGAGGCACAGTTAGCATGCCCAATAAGTATTCTGTGGATCAACAAAGACATATTGAGCTTTGGGGACAAAAAGTTCAAGTATGGAACTATACTAACAAAAGTCGGACTTCTGGTGTGTTGAGCTGGGTCTCCTGGGGTCTCTAATCTGTGGCAAACCACGGCCCGACTGAACGTTCTGACAATTTTCCCCAATAGAGACAGAGCAATAGCTTTCAAGGTTATGGGGTCCCAGGGTGGGGACTGACCACTGGACCTGCATGCTTCCTGGCCCTCCCTGCATGTCCCCTAATTCAGGATTGATCAACCAGGATTGAGACTGTGCCCTCATCTCTAACCCATACCACTGCATTTCAAACCAGTGACCATAGGTGTTATACACGGTCATCTCTTCTTAGCACCAGGGATCTGGATCACCCTAGGCGGGATATACTCATGGATCTAACAATGTTTATTGATCACCTACTATGTGCTAAGCAGTGGTGATGAAGACTGGTAAGCCAAAGGGGGCTTGCTTTTGGAAGAACTGCCAAGAATTATTAGTAATGAGTGCTTTTGCGTGATTTCATTCTGGCTTGATACCGTTTGAATTTAAACTTTCACACACAATCCTCTTGATGTTTCATCCAAACGTAAAGATTGCCTTCTATGAGTCACTCAGCTTCCCAAGCAATCTCGCTATGGGGATAGGACTCTGGAGTCTTTACTGACTCCAGGAGCTTGATTGGTGTGATTCAGCCCAAAGAGACAGTGTCTTTGAGAATTAAAACAAGGGATTGTCAATTTTTATTTTGTTTTTTGAGGCAAGGTCTCTCCCTGTAGCCCTAGCTGTCCTGGAACTTGTTCTTGCGGACAAGGCCGGCCTTGAACTCAGAGATCCCTCTCCCTCTGCCTCCTGAGTGCTGAGAGGAAAGGGGTGTGCCACCAGGCCCGGCATGGGATTGTCAAATTCTTAAACAAAGACCTGACGGGCCTCCTAATTTTTCCCTGCTTGGTTCCTTGTACCTCCATAAACTGACCACATCAGTTGCATGTGTGTGAAGAAAGGTCCCACGCAGGTCACTGTGGGGTAAATCCATTAGTGTTCGGAAACAGAACCCCCGGTTTCCTTCTCTGGTGGATTGGACCTTCGTGGGTATCATCTGGCCTCGGCTTCGCGAGGACTCAGTATGTGTTTGTCCATGAGGATAGCGCTGATAACTGGCTGATTTAGAGCCATGAGTACAATAAACCCTGAAGGTTGATAAGAGGAAGGAGCATGTTTTCAGTGACTTGAAAACACTGGGCAAGGACGATTACTTTAATCCGTCTCACTGTTTTTGAACTCAATAAAAGTGGGTCTAATCCAATTACCTCTAATTCGACATCTATTAACTCAGTCGAGAGTTTTACAATAATTAGCTAACCCTGAAAAGGAAGATTCCCGATGAAGCTTGAGCAGAGCAGAAGTCAGGTGGCTCTGAGGGGGAAAACGTGGTTTCCATGGTGAGAAGCTGCCTCAGTGAGGACCTCAGTATCCTTTCTAGCACTTCCACGCCTGCTCATCAACTGGCTAGAGTTTATTTTAGCTGGCGCTCATCCCTTAGCCTGACTTGAAGCTTTAAGTGTTTTTAAAAGCCATTCCTTTGTAGGAATTCCACTTCTCATGCCAAATCTTCAGGGTCTTTTCTAATGCCTTTCCGCTTTCCTTAGAGCTTGGCCTGGAATACTGTCTGTCCTCAGGGCTTGCATCTCAACTCACCCCCATCCCTGGAGCCAGAATGCCCAAAAGGAGTCAGGGCTGCATCCAGGGCCATCTGGCCTCTTGAGGACACAGTGGATTCTTGTGTTCATCTAGATGGCTGGCAATTCTTCCAATCATATCTCACAGAGTTCCACATGCCTTCCAGGGGTGGCATGACATCTCAGAAGACAGATTCTGTCCTAGGACAGTGCCCAGAATCTAGCAGTCCCTTTGGAGGACCCCCTTCTCAGTCAGTAAGAATTCTGCTTTTGTGTGAGCCAAGCCTCTGGTGGGGCAGGACGAAACTTCTGTGATGATACCTACATCTGGGGGGTCAGAGACCAGGGGGAGAGCTTTGCTAGCAATTCCAGTCCATCTTGGAGGGTCTAACCTGGGGCAAGGGTCACATCCTGTGGGCCAGCACTGGAGAATTAGCTAGAGGTGGCATCAGTCAGACAGTGTGAGACCAGGGGATCTTTAAGAATGGCAGACAAGTGGGCCAGCGCTGTCTTGGTCTTGCTGTTTAGTGGGCTCAGTAAGAAGCTGGCTGGGTCTGAGCCTGTGGTGACCTAAGCCACCTCTTCAGTCTAAAGCCAAACCTGTCAGAAGATGTTTTTGCTCGTATTTGAGGCCATTGCCAGTGCCTCTTTTCCCCCACAAACAGGCTAAGCCTCTCAGCAGCAGGAGCCCTGTTTTAATTATCTTTGCATCAATTGTTATTGTTGTGCAATAATAATTACATTAATCATAAGAAAAAGACAACTCCCCAAGTGCCAGGCTCTTCACTAGTGTTTATGTTAATGATTGTGTGTTTATGTTAGAAATTGCTTTGACTCTTCAGAGCTCTGGGCCGTAAGAACTGACAGCCCCATTTCAAAGAAGAAAATAGGTGGGGTCAGAGAGGCTCGGCATCCTGCCCAGTCTTCCAGCCACTGATTACAGACTTGGCCACTTAAACCAAATGCGTTTGATACTAAAATCGGAGCCTTTCTAGTAAAGGGATGCTCAATCTGACTCTGGATGGTCATCTTGGGGAGAGGAAAGACATAAAGTTAGGGAGGAAAAGTCACAGAATTTGGGAGCACGGCCATTGCCTGTTCAGAGAAATTTTTTGAGATGGCATGGAGACTGTGGTATGGCCTGCAGACCTCTCCTTGTCTCTGAACTGAAGTCCTTCCCCAGAACTTCCCAGTGTGGATCAGTCCTAATCTATTGGAAGTCACAAGATTACCATTTGCCTTCATAAAAGAAACCTTTGTACTTGGGACAGGTAGGAAGCCTGGAGATACCCAGGTCACACACTACAGTCAGCCCAACCTTAGTAAAGGACTTCCCCCATTCCTGGTAGAAGCTAGAGATCCTTCTCCGAAGATACTGGAGGGACTTTGGTTCTTGGAAACCTCTTCCATAAGCCTCCAATTTATTTGAATTCCATGTGAAGCAACAGCCTGGTTCTTGGCACGGGAGCCAAGCCTAGAGACAGGCCTTTATGGAGTCCCACACACCTCACAACAGTCACACACTACCTGTGAACTTACCCTACCTATGGGTGAGCAAAGTCAGAGTGAAGGGCCTTCTCAAGGCCATCAGGAAATATGAATACAAAAATCCATATCTGCTGATCCCTGGGCACTCTTCTGGGACAAAATGGAAGGACGAGGAATTGATAATGAAGCTAGAAATGTCCTCAGGGGTCATCTGAACTACCTCATTCATGCATCACAGGAAACTTCTGGTCCCTGGCTGAGAGGCATCACCCAAAGGTCCTGTGTGAGCATCTTAGATGTGCCTCAGACATCCAACAAAACAGTGCCCGCTTTGGGATGGCACTGGTACAATGACAATCATAGGGGCAATGCTGGCAGTGTCACTGAAGGGCTGAAACCTCACTACAGGTCTCCAGAAGAGCAGGAAGATGGGACATTCACGACCCTTTGCCAAGATCACATTGGTTCCCAAGAAAGATGGAGCAATCCTGGGGGAGGCTTGCTGGGTTGCCTGCCGGTCAACAATGCCCTACATGATGACCATGGTGGACTAACCAAGCAGATCATGACTCCCTAATGTGGGGGCAGGAAATGGCTCTGTCATGGATGGCAGGATCCCAGATATCTGGAGACAGAAGTGATCTCAGTAATCAAGAAGAGCTCTCTAACCTGCTGGAATGCAAAGAGAGAGAGAGGAATAATGAAGTCGCAGGAGGAAATACACATGGCTAATAAACGCACAAACACATGCTCAACTGTACCAGTGTGCACAAAAGCAACAGAATTATTCAGTACTTTAGGCCTCCACTTTGGTGGGGGCATGAGGAAGTAGGTACCGCATGAGGGTGCACTTGGCGATACACCATTTGCAGTTCGTCTTAGCTGAAGGCGGTAGAATGTAGAGTACCCGGTGTAGGCCTGCTACCCGGTAGTAGCAGCAGCTGCTAGCCGTGTGACCAGAGTTCACACCAACTCAAAGCTGAGTCTCCGCTGTTTCCTTTTGAACGATCAGAATTTTGTTCCACGTGGTTTGTGACAATCCCACGGAGCTGGGCAGGATGGAATATGACATCGCTGTAGGAAGTTGGCGAACAGCTTCATTCTGTGTGCACCGGTGTGGCCTGAAGGTGCTGTGAGTCTGAAAGAAACGGCAGCAAAGCCTCTCCGAAGTGACATGGATGAAGTGTCTCCTGAAGCACCGTTTGCAGCTAGAAACGACAGAAACACAAGAGCACGGTGTGTGTGTGTGTGTGTGTGTGTGTGTGTGTGTGTGTGTATCAGAGTACAGCAACTGAGTGTTGGTTCTCTCCTCCTACCACGTGGGGCCCAGGGACTGGACTCAGGCGTCTGTCTTGGAGGCATAAGCACTTTTACCCACTGAGCTGTCTCTCGTCACAGGGCTTTTGTTTATGTCATGTGCGGATGTTTTTATCCACAGGAACACGACAAAAATAGTTCCATAGGAATGCCATCATTTTGCCAGATCTGGAGGAAAACAGTTGGCTCTGCCATCAGCACGCGTATGACACTCTACGTTCTCTGTCCTAGTCCCACTGACTCGTACTCGCTGAGTGCCCCAAACACTGGACGATGTAAGCGCAAAGGTAGTAAGCATGTATGTACCATGCTGCCTGCCGGCCTCAATGACCACCAGTGGCGGAGGCTCAGCCACCAGCAGGTGCAGGTGGAATTTGGACGGTGGCAGCAGCCAGGGTTTCTAGAGGGACCTCAAGGACCCTGTGCCTTAAATTGGGTACCCTAGTCCACAGCCAGGCCCTAGAGGACAGTAAAGATGGCCGCACCCACCCAAGCAGCACTTTTGTCAATGACCCAGTCCTCATGTCTTGAGCATTGACTTCAGAGGGAGATGTCACCACACCCTGAGATGGGCGAGGCAGCATCAGCACCTGGGCATCAGTGGGAAAACAGCCTCCCCGGTCTCTCAGGAGACTCTGGGCAAGTGGAGAACAGCCGGGGTGGATGGAGTTGGAGAAACAGTGGCTTTATGATCATGAACTCTTCTGGTGCTAGTCTGGCATCTGGGTTTGGTTGGAGGCTATTACAGGGTACTGCAGTCTGGGTGTTTGCATGTACATGTAGTTTCTCACAGTGCAGGGAGCTAGACTCTCACGATCAATTTGTCATCGTGGTTGGTTTCTTCTGAGTTCTCTGTCCTTGACAGTAGATGACTTATCTTTTCTCTGGATCATCATATGGCCACTTTTCTGGAGAAAACCCATTTTTATAGATTTATTTGTAAAATCTTAATCATATGTATATGCATGCTTCTCTGTGTGTATGTGTGCACACAGTGCAAGTACCTACCAAGGCAAGGAGAGGATGTGGCATTCCCTGAAGCTGGAGTTATAGGTGTTTGGGAACTGCCTGATGTGCATGCTGGAAACCAAATTTGGGTCCTCAGCAAGAGCAACAAGCTCTCTTTGCCACTGAGCCATCTCTCCAGCCCCTAGACCAATTCTAATCAAAGGGTTGAACATCCACAGATTCAACCACCTGTGGACCAAAATATTTGCTAAAAGCCCAACCCTATCACACAATAAACATGTGTCTATAAACTCACACAGACTTCTTTTCCTGTCGTTATTCCCTAATGAAGAAAAACAAATATCTGTGTGTCATTCCATTGTGTCGGGTGCTGTAAATAATCTAGACGCCGTGGAAAGTGGCACAGTAGGGCGTGCGATGGTTATCTGCAAACCCTGCATCCTTCCAGAGAAGAGACTTGAGCGCTGTCTTCGTTCTTTTTTCGTTCCTGTGACAAAGCATCGTGACCCAGACAACTTGTAAAAGAAAGCCTTTCATTCGGAGCTCGTGGTTGCCGAGAGTTGGGGTCTGTGGCCGTCATGGTGGAAAGCAGGACAGCAAGAAGGCAGTCATGGTGCTGGGGCAGGAGCTCAGAGACTGCATCTGGATCACAAGCATCAGACAGAGGGAACTAACTGGGCCTGGTGTGGGCCTTTTGAAACCGCAAAGTCCACCTCTAGTGACATGCCTCCCCCAACAAGGCCGTATCTCCTAATATTCCCAAATAGCTCTACCAACTGGAGACCAAGTATTCGAACCTATGAAGCTATGGAAGTCATTCTTATTCAAATCGCCATTGGTAACATCAGGTTATCCTCCCTCCAGAGGATCTTGGAGCCAGCTATCTTTGGACTCTCATCAATTTCTTTTCTTATCACAATGATAAAACACCTGATGAGAGAAAATCCAGGGACAAAGGATTTGAGTTGACTCACGTTTACAGTCCATCATGACAGGGTCAGGTCATTTTGGAGTTCGCGGTGGCAGAAGCATATGGCAGTGGATCGGGAAGCAAAGAACAGGAACAGGAATGTTGAGGGAATCTTTCTGGAGCAAGCACTCCAACAACGAGAGAGGAAGACGTCACCAGTAGTGACATCTCCTGAAAGGTCTCTGTGCTGGCTCTAGTTTGTAGCTTTGTTTTGTATTCTAAACCACAAGGCAAGCAAGTGAGATTTTATGGAAGCATCTGTGGCAGTCAGCAGATCGTAAAGAACAACAGCCTATTGTTCTAGCTATTTCTCCAGGTCATTATGTTACAGGTAGCGAGAGAAGTCATGCTTGGCAAATAGGCCGAACAAGCAGTGCTCTAAGTGAGCCACTAAATAAATCAACAAATCGTCATCCAGTAGTCGGCCTTTTCCACCTAACTCCACTTCCTCCGAAGGACAGGTGTAACCCTCACACTCTTACCACCATCTTCCCAGTTGTCAATCTCAGCCAGCCACGCCCCACTTCCTAATGGTTCGTAAACCTCCTCAAACAATGCGATAAGCAGAGTACTAAGTTTTCAGACATGTGAGTCCGTGAGGGAAATTTTACACCCAAACCATAAGAAACACGGATCTACTGCATGTTTATGTTGCCTCCTTATTGGGGCACAGGTCATATTGAATTCAGGCCCAGTCTAATGACCTCGTTTTCAGGAGCCGATCCCTAAATTCAGTCACATTTTGAGATGGTGAGGGTTAGAGCTCCAGGCTACGGATTTTACGGGAAACATAGCTCAACCCATAAAGCCGAGACAGCTGGGATACACCCACGGTTCACTCAGTTCATCGTGCCCTTTGGAAATATTTGTGAACATGGTCCGTGTTCAGTGTTCAGGGCACAGAGGAGTGGGTAAGTACCTCAAGAATCCCACAGTGAAGAGACAAGCATACATACAGACATAACAGCCTGACATTAAACAGCCTCTGGAACCCCCTGGTTGGCTGCCTAGTCAACAACTCTTCTTATTTGTTCTGAGTCAGCCTGCACTCTGGAGCCTTCCCTCCCCCGACCCCTTGGCTCTGATTCCCACTAGGCCAGTGTCCCCGCCCATTCTCCTTTACCTGGCCCCTCTGGAGATTGCCACTCTTTCTAGCTATCTCTTGTGGTTCATTATCTCTCCACCCAACACACACTAAATAAACAAGCTCGGTATGCCCTGCCCTAGATAACTTAAGGCCATCAGCCAGTGGCGCTCCCGTGCTAGACTAGGGAGGCATGCCAGAAACAACAGAACAGGTCAACATTATTTCTACGATGAACATAAAGTCGGGCAAAGAATAGAGAGGAGAGAACCCCAGTGCCGTGACTTTGGAGCAAAGGGCGGAGGATGTGGAGCCAGGCCTAGAGCTTAGCAAGTATTGTTATGTGCACGATGGGGGATCATAAGGGGCTCCTGGTGTGGTGGTTTGGATTAGAAATGTCCTCTGTAGGCTCTGACATCCAAACACTTGGTCCCCAGTCAGTGGTGTTCTTTGAGGAGGGTTAGGTGGCACACCTTGCTAGAGAAAGTGTGTCACTAAGGGTGGGCTTTGAGATTAAAAGCCTCACCCCACCTGCAACTCACTTTCTGCTCTGGGCTTGCAGTAAAGGAGGCGAGCGCCCAGCTCTCTCTACATCCGTTGCCATGCCTGCGGCATGGCTCCCTACCACAATGGACTCTAACTCTCTGGAAACAAAAGCCCAAATAAACTCTTTCCTCTCGAAGTCGCCTTAGCCATGGTATGTCCCCAGGACAATAGAAAAGCAAGTAGTAGACTGGGTGAGATCGCTCGCTCTGGCTGTGCAGGGAGGAAAAGTGGCAGCAGGCTATGATGGGAATCCAAGGCACAGAGGAGGGAGCCAGGGCTGGGGTTTAGCAGCCGGGGCCGTGAGAACTGATTCAGTCAGAGATGTTGGCGAGAGTGCCAGCAGACGGCAAGATGAATGACTGTCAGGCTTGCTCTCTGTTTAGACCGAGAAGGGACAGCTGACATGAAATCCATCTCCTGACAGACTCTCTGACTCAGATCAACTTGCCTTCACAACCCCCGCACCTCCACACCGCTGTGACTGAGGCTGATGGGGAGGACTTGAAGAAACAGAGAAAGACAAGACGACTGATTTTTATTAAATTTCATAAGTGATCTATTAAATCACCACAGAAACAGAGTAGAGGTATCATTATGTTATAAAATAATCCATTCGTGGAGGTCAGCCAAGGACCAGCTATCTCCACCCTTTTCATGGAACTGATAGTTACAAAGGACTCAGGGCAAAGATTGATGGTCCATCCCCCAAGTGAGTCAGAGGGGCCACATGAGAGCCATGCTCCTCTTGGGGTGGAGGAGAGAAGGCTCTGTGAAAAGACTCCAGAAACAACCACCGGTGCAGAAAAACAGGTGAGGTCAACACTGGAGTTCCCAGAGGAGACAGGAATCCAAGCACACTCCTATTGCTCCTATTTGCATATTCTCCTGAGAGAGTTGGGCCCAGAGGGAATGGCAAAAGCTGTCACAAGGCAGGACATTCCGATTCTGTCTTGATTTAATGCTGTGACCAGGTTCCCCATCTGTAACAGCAGTATTAATAAATATCTATCCTCCCTCCCTTGCTGGAAAACAGAGGTACTAACTCTATCCAAGATGCTGATGTAATGCTTGGCAAGGCCCTAGCAAATGCTAATGTGATTGCTGCCTCCACACAGGTTGGTACCGGGTTGCATGGGGTCAGATGCAATTGCTCTACCTTGCTTAAGAGACAAGCACTCACTGTCAAAGAGCTTTCTAGTCTTTATTATTGAGACCCCAACAAGGTTACCCACCAGCTCCAGTTTCAGTTAACACTGCAGAAGAGAGCAAAAGAGCCGAGGAAAGTCATCTCTTTAAGCAAACGGCACAGTTATATATTCAGCAAGTCAGCGCTACTCACGAAGCATTAGGTTTGGCCATTTAATTGAACAATGTCATCGGGGGAAAAGGTCAATATAAAATAAATTGTATATTTTTTATTAATTGCATTTGTTCTATAATTTCATGGATGCGTATAGTATAATCTAATTACTCTCTCCCTCCCCCACCCCCTCTCATTTCTCTCCCACCCCTGTGGCTCTCCTTCTTCCCTGCAAATCTCTTTCCCACATTTATGCCTTTTTGTTTTGTTTAGTGACCCACTTGAGTTTAACCAGGGTTATACCCTGTGACTATGGGTTTGGAGATATACAATGGAGCCCAATTGGCTCACCTCTGGGTAGCAACTGAGGACCTTGACTAGCCGTCTTGCAGAATCTGACAGTAGACAATAGTTTGGCAGCAAAGCGAGGGGCCCCATTAGTTCCTCCCACATCAGTGACTGACTGTTGACAGGCCCAGTGTCAATAACTACAGCTACTACAAGCTCATCCTTATAATGGCTCTGTGGGACCTAGAGGACAGCATCTCACAGCCCTCCTCCCTGTCTGCTAGCTCTCACGGTCTTTCATTCGCCTTCCACAATGATTCCTGAGCCTCAGAGGGAATGGGGTAATAAATGCCTTATTTAGGGCCGAGTCCTCAATCGTCACTTAATGCATAGCATCTCAGACATTTACCACTGTCCTTGAGCTGGGGACAGGGCCACACGTTGCACAGCATGGGAAGCTGAATTGTGTTTTTACATATTATCAACAATGGTTGGAAAAGGAAAATATTTTCAAAGACATTTATAATAATATCAAAATCATCACAATATCATCTATAACTAAGTCTAGTGTAAGATGTGCAGGGCCTGTGTAGGAAGAATCTTCAAAAACCGGCTAAAAGAAGTTAAAGCCATAAACACAATGGAAATAAATGCTGTGTTTGTAACTTAAAATCCTTAGATTGTTAGCGCCCCTAAATCTGCAGTCAGGGGAACCAATGTGAAAATCATAGCATTTTTTTTAACTTTGAGAAGATGACTTTAAAATTTATACAGAAGTACAAAGAATGAACCAAGAACATTTGAAGAACAAACTCGAAAGGGGTGTCCTGCCAGTTTTCAAAATTCAACAACCAATTTCAAAGGGACAGGAACCCACAGAATGAAGTATCTATGCAAAGACAGACACATAGGACTCAGGAAAAGAAACATGGGCTCAGATATACACACTCATGTGGTTTATGACTGCTTTGACTATGAGAGGAGACCCTGCCATCAATAATGCCAGA
This sequence comes from Ondatra zibethicus, assembly GCA_004026605.1. Taxonomy (NCBI): domain Eukaryota; kingdom Metazoa; phylum Chordata; class Mammalia; order Rodentia; family Cricetidae; genus Ondatra; species Ondatra zibethicus. The sequence goes on along the minus strand of PVIU01001432.1, from coordinate 186,257 downwards.
TCACTGGCTACCTGCTGAGGTGCATGCCTGCAAACCCAGCACTCCGGAGTTGGAATCAGAAGGATCAGAATTTCAAGGTCTTCCTTGGCTACATAGCAAGTTCCAGAACAGCCTAGGATGTAGAAGGGGGAAAGGAGAAGGAGGAGGAGAAGGAGAAGAAGGGGTGGTGGAAATCCCTGAGAAGCCGCCAAGAAGAAAGCCAAATGATAGAACAAGAAGTTTAGCACAAAGAAACTGTAAGCTCCTCAACACCAGGTCCCTGTCTCTGAGATTGGACAGAAATTCCATTTTCCTGGGAAAATCCCTAGTAAAAAGCTATTCTTGAGCAAAGTTAAAACATTGCTAGAGAAACAAAGACTTGCAAAGCTTTTCACTGAGAAAATGTTCCTAAAAGGGTAACTAGAAGATATCTCCCAGCTGGACACGGTGGCATACAACTTTAGTCCCAGAATTCTGGATGCAGAGGCAGGCCTCTGTATGTTCAGAGACAACCTGGCCTACACAGTGAGTTCCAGGACAGCCAGGACTGTATAGAGAGGCCCTGTCTCAAAAAATAAAAGGGAAGAAAGAAAAAGGAGGAAGAAGTGGAGTAGGAAGAAGAAGGAGGAGGAGGAGGAGAAGGAGAGGGAGGAGAGGGAGGAGAAGGAGAAGAAGAAGAAGAAGAAGAAGAAGAAGAAGAAGAAGAAGAAGAAGAAGAAGAAGAAGAAGAAGAAGAAGAAGAAGAAGAAGAAGAAGAAACAGAAGAAGAAATAGAAGAAGAAACAGAAGAAACAGGCAAAAAAGAATCCCATTTTAAAATAAAAATAACATTAAAAAATAAGGGTTATACAAAACTCAGGAAACACAGACTGAATGTGGTAATGTAATTCTGTATTCCTAGCACTCAGAGAGCTGAGGCAGGAGGATTTTAAATTTTAGATCAGCCTCGTTTATATCATGAGTAGGTAAATACCACCAAACACACACACACACACACACACACACAAAGAAAATAATACTAAAACCCACGAACAATGGACAACACACAGAACACTGGGAATTGTAACTCAACATGCTGAATATAATTACTTCACTCAACAACTTAGGGTGTGAAATGTTCAATTTATTCTGCTAGATGTGGAATAATGGATTTTAAATCAAAGAACAGATGATTTTTAAATTTCAATATCAAATTGCCTAATAGTACACAGCCACAAACAATATCTCTTGCTTATTAGATTTCAAGGATTAAGCCAAGGTAGATAACCAAATGTACAGTTCAGAAAAATGAATATTAATAAATAAAACAACACGATAAGCTGTCCCTTTGTGGACACAGGCGCTAGGAAAACCTGTCCCCACCTGAGAAGCACAGAGGCATCTTGAGGAGACACCTGCTGACTGACACCCCTCACACCCCCCAAGCCCTCACCCCACCCCCACTCTCATGCCCTGATTCTCACTGACTGTACCCCACGTTCTCACTAACTGTAAAGTGTTCCCCAGGAATCCTGACCAGTCACAGTCCTTGCCTTCCTCACAGTGGGGCCGGGAGGGTGTTGCCTTGGGGACTGTCCCGGCTGGATGTCCTGAGCTGGGTGGTGACTTCAAGGGGTGTGATCTGGACGTGGAGCTAAACAGTAACTGACGCTGACCCTTCTGTGTGGGACTATCTAAAAAACAAAGATTAAATGGAAAGAAAAGGGAAGGAGAATTCGGGAAGACATGCACGGGCGGGCATGTAAATCTCTCTTGAAGAGTGTAGCTAGGACTGCAGATATGGCTCAGAGGGTAAGAGCACTGGACGCTCTTCCAGGGGACCCAGGCTCACATCCCAGCACCCACATGAAGGCTCATAACTGTCTATCACTCCAGTTCCAGGGGATCCAATGCCCTCTCCTGAGCTCCACAGGCACCAGGCACACATGTGGTGCACAGACGCATGCGGGAGAAATTACCCATATACATAAAATAATTTCAAAAAACAAAGAGAGAAAAGAGTGTGGCTGGGAGAGAAGGCCCAGGAGGCCCAGTGGAGGCAGGGATGTGCTCAAAATGGAGCCCTGGCAGCATGTTCCTGTGCAATCAGAAGGACCAAGGGCAAGGCAGCGTGCTGACAAGAAATACAACAACCTGGCAAGCTCTAGGGCAGATACCTTGGAGATACTGGGCTTTGGGGTCCAGACTATCTCAGTAAAAGGATATGGTAGCACATGCCTGTAGTCCCGGTCTGGGAGGTCAGCCTGGGCTGCATACTGAACCTATCTCAAAAAAAAAAAACAACAAAAAACAAAAACAAACAACAAAAACAATGCAAAGAATATTGCAGTAAAGCAAGCCACTGTTTTTAGGCTTGCATGTGTGTAGGAAAACTTTGTATGTGACGTACGATAATAATTAATCTGTTCACGTTCTCATTTATTTAGTTCCTCGGTATTGAGGCTCAAACTCAATGCCCACTGCTAAGCCTGTGCTCTACTGCTCTGTATCTCCAGCTGCACTGTGTTTTAAAGCAGGATCTTGGGTCCCACGGGAAAGACTTTATACCACGTGTGAGGGAGCCGAAGGAATGATTATCCAGCTAGTGCAATTCACACGGAGCCTTCCACTCCCCTCTCTCTCTCTGACCTCAGACAACTAACGAGCCAGTTACAGAGGGCTTTTTTTGGTTAGTGTGGGGAATGCGTTGATGAACACCTAGGTGTGGATGGTGACAGCAGGGCTGTCATTGTGTTCAAGCAAGGGCGCCTGAGCCAATCCTGAAGTCATCATCAAAACGCCATCATTATCTTCTGCAAACACCTGCAGCGTATTCCACGAGTCTACAGTTCACATGCTCACTGGAGAGGCATCCTCAGCCTGTCTGGTGTTAGAGGCCTAGCTCTCGGCATACCTCGGTGTTTACATCTTCCTGAACATAACCATTTCTGAGTTAAAATGAAAGACACGCAGTCTTCATTCTACCTGAACACCGCAGGCTGTTACAGGGTTAATGACGGCCTAGTTTAAATGTTGTGTGTTTTGAGGAACAGAGGAGAGGGAAAGATGCAGGGCTCAGATGGGGCAGCAGTCAGAACACACCCCGGACTTAGGAATCAGGGTTGCCATCCATTATGGACATCCTTCTTGATGCCCCAAATGATTAAAAAGAACATTAAAGATCACAGGCCACAGATCACCACCACAACAGATTTCGTAAGGGAAACGTGTGAAATATTGCTAACAACATAAACACCAGGTGCGCACATGTTGTTAGGAAAATGACACCACAGACCCTCCATGTGTGGGAGCCACAGAGTCTGTGCAGTGTGCCGAAGCCAAGCGTTAGTAAGCGAGGTGTGTTGTCAGAGCAGGAGCACAGGGCCTCATCTTCCACAGAAGGGTCTTCCATAGCAACAGGAAGGAAGGCCAAGAGGCAGGCATGCATGAAGGAGGGATGTGGATGCCGTGGTGAGCATGCTGGCTCCATGGCCTTTACTGTTTATCATTTCTTGGTTATCTATATGCTCGGTAGGTGATCAGGGGTGAGTCAGCGTGGGGAAGGAAGCACCGAGGGAATGAGAGGGGCTGTGCGATGTGACACTTCCGAAATGGGAAAGAGGACAGACTGAGCCAGCTGGGCACCACCTGTGCTTCCCTGGAGCTAATGGCCATGAACCTGAGAGACCATGACTCCATATGTGGGCATCCTTGGCCATGTCCAGCTGACACGCAAAGAGGCCCAGCATTTTGCTTTGACCAGAGCTGCGTTTGTCAGGAATTCATGCTGAGAGCAAGGAATGCATGGGGTCTGCATCGGAAGCATGGCAGAGATGAGCCGCATCTGGGATGGAGCACAACACACCATCAGGACTAGGAGCACGGACAGACGTCTAAGTGAATGGATGACAACCCTAGAGAGCAGACAGTTCAGTGGGGAATCACAGAGGAGATGCAACTCCTTGCTCATCAGCAGCTGCAGGGGTGGGCAGGGGGAAGCATGCTAATTGATGGTGACAAGGCTGTGGTATGTGACTTGAGTTCAGTGGAGGGGAGAGGGAAGGTAGACAGAGGAGAGTGCTCCCCTTCCCCCCATCTTTGCCACCTTGCCACTCCTTGCTCCCTCTAACCCCCACCCATCAGAGCTAAGACTGACCGAAAGCCACGCACAAAAGCAGTGAAGAAGAGGGAAAGGTTCTAGGGAGGTGGTGACAACCCAAGGGACACCTAAGAAGTCCCTTTGCCTGTAGGCGCTGTAGGGAGAAAGGACAAGTAGAGAAAACAAGGCTTCTCCCCCAGGTTCAGTGGGAGAAGCAGGGAGGAGTTGGTGGCTGCAGAAGGGTTGTAGTGTGATATGTGTCCTAGGGGGAGAGCTGATTCTGTCAGGGCCAGGAGAGTTAGGGACAGTTGGGGACAAGCATTTGAGGTGTGACGGATTATTGACAGCTATCCCCAGAATTCACAGGACAAGCAGTTGGGAGCACAAGAATAGGATCATGTGTGGAGATATGCAGAGCTCTGGGCTTCAAGCCTGGGCTTGCAGACTTCACCACACACACACACACACACACACACACACACACACACACACACACACCCCTGCCAATTGTTCTCCCCAGCACTTTCCACACGTGTCTGCTCTTCCTGGATGCTAGGTCAGGAGACCACTCAAGCCTGTGGCTGCTCGTATTGCCTTGTAGTAGGGAGATGGCTTGTTTGTTTCCTGGCTGCCCAGACTCCCCAAAGAACCGAAACATACAGAAACTGTATTAATTAAATCACTGCTTGGCCCATTAGCTCTAGCTTCTTATTGGCTAACTCTTACATATTAATTTAACCCATCTCCATTAATCTGTGTATCACCATGTGGCAGTGGATTACCAGCAAAGTTTTGGCACGTCTGTCTCTGGTGGTGGCTCCATGGCTTCTCTCTGACTCTGCCCTTCTTTCTTCCCAGCATTCAGTTTAGTTGTGTTCCCCCCTTCCCCCCAGCTCTACTCTACCCTATCACAGGCCTAAGACAGTTTCTTTATTAGCAAATGGTATCCACAGCATACAGAGGGGAGTCCCACATCATTGCCTGCTCTCTTGTCTTGGCCATCTGCCATATGAGAATCAGTCCTCTAGAATGAGAACTTGGAAGTATCTTTGGAAACTCATTTTTCTGCTTTGGGAAACTCTCTTTCTGTTTTCTCTTCTGTAAAAAGAGGTGATTTCCCAGGTCCTGTTCTGACATCTGTGTTAGGGTGTCTAAGAGCTGTGTATGATGACAGCGGAGACCGCCTGTGTGGGGTGCTATCCTGGCCTCTCTGCTCTATGGGAGTTGTAAGATAGAACGATGCTGCTCAGGGTTCCCTGGCAACCTCATAGCCTCTGAGTTAAAGCCCAGAGCTACCAACCATAGCTACTGTATGAATCAATAACAGGGCACAAACGTGTGTTATGAAGAACACAGGGCCTAGAGCTGAGCACATGGCCATGAATGTTCATCAGGGGCCTCAGTGTAGACAGAGACAGATGCCCAAGGCAGTGGAGATTCAGAGATTGGCAGGCCTTCGGGGTGATAGAAAATGCACCAGGAGCCTAAGACCTTGACCTGCCAGGTGGGGAGGAAATGGAGCAGAAACTAAATGGAGATTTTATTGGGTGCTGGGCCTTACAAACTGTTTTGGTTTGCGATTTAGTCATAAATTAATCCTACACATAAGTGTTCCCAAGGAGGGAACCCAGGAAAAATATTTCGATTTTAAGACCTGAAATAAATCTCACAATTTCCATGGCTTAATGGAGGCCTCTCTCAGGCTGGCGCTCTCCCTCCCTCTCTCTCCCCTCCCTCTCCCTCCACTTCTCCTCCCCATCTCTCTCTTCCTCTTCCCACTCTGAACCTTTTCCTCTTCCCTCTCCCGGTCCTTCTTTTCCTCCTCTCTCTCCTTCTCCTCTCCACCTCTCTATACCTTCCACCCTCTTTTCTTCTCTCCACTCACCTTCTCTCTTCCCCCTCCTCCTCCAGGCCCCACCTCTCTCTACCCTCAGCCTGAAGGCTGGACCCTTTCAAGGGTCACTGACCAAAGGACAGGATACCTTCTGTCTGTTTTGCTGTCCTTGCTGAGTGCTGGTCCCCACCTCCAGACCTCCAAAGACAGAACTGCCAGATCCATGGAGGGAAAAGAATGGACATAGGGCCGGCCGTGTGAACACATTTTAAAGGTAAAAGTGATGGAGAAGTTAGGACCTTCCCAAGGCTGTGGGAGGATGCCCCTCCCCACAGAGCACCAGACACGGGCAGACAAGCTATTTCTTAGCCCTGACAGGATAGAGAAACAGAGTTGCGCCCAGAGATTTGATGCAGAAGAATAGAATGAGCGGCATGGCCGTAGCCAGTGGAATCCATCTTGATCCACAGTGGAGAAACTCTGCAGGGACCCCAAGCCATAGTTCATGGTCCCTTCACAAAAGAGCGGCTGCTGGACCCCAGGCTCTAGCCTCCCTCTGGCTGCTGTCCTTCCCCTGGAGCAAGGAGTCCACAGGATCAAGAAATGGCCCCGAAGAGAGTCCTGGCCCTGCCTCCTACAGTTCGGACTATATCTGGTGGAACCAGACCACCTCTTCCCCAATTCCCACCCAAACAGCCCTAAGTCTCCCTGTTGGATCACCATAGGATGCTCCCACATCTTTCTCTTCCAAGGGAAGGCCAGAGACAGGATTTGTGGAAGAGGGAACAGCTAGGACATAAGGTCGCAGGTGTATAGCGAAGTCCCCAGCAGTGTGAGAGGGAACCCAGACAGAGGAACGCAGCAGAGATGTCCTGGAGCCTCAGTCTCTGACATCCTAAACTCAAGCCTGCCTCCTAGATAACCTGAGAGCGTAGTTGTGCAGGATGGAGAACAGGGCACTTTGAGCTTCAGGATGTGTTGGCTTCTCAGAACTTTTTAAATCCTTAGACATGGGGCAAGTCAACCTCCCCATGCTCTTCCCTTGTGTCCAGGGTTGGGGCAGGCCTGCCTAAAAGTGAGTACCTCCTTCGTGTGGATCCTTACACTCCCTCAGGGAGGTTGCTGAGAGAAAGCAGATTGTTCAAGGGTGAGTTTGTGGGTGGCCAGCAGACAAATACAGTTACAACTCTGCTGGAGTCATTGTGTCATTGCCTCCAGTGGTCCTTTCTTACGTGATTGGTGTTCAGGACTCCTGTGTCCCTCTCCACTCCTCAAGCTCACTCACCTTCCTCCTCCTACTACTTTTCCTGCCCCTCCCCTCTCTCTTTTTCTCCTTTCTCTTCATTGTCCTCTTTCCCTTCTTCCTCCTTTGATGTGGGATGCTCCTCTGTATGATGTGAATATGTTTTATTACTACTGGCTAATAAAGAAGCTGCATTGGCCTATGGCAGGGCAGAATACAGCTAGGCAGGAAAACTAAACTGAATGCAGGGAGAAAGAAGGCAGAGTCAGGTAGCTGCCATGTAGCTGCCCAAGAAGCAAGAGGTAACAAACCACGAGCCTTGTGGTAAAATATAAGATAATAGAAATGGGTTAACTTAAGATGCAAGAAGCTAGCTAGGAACATGCCTGAGCCATTGGCCAAGCAGTGCTGTAATTAATATAGTTTGTGTGTGATTATTCAGGTCAGGGCAGCTGGGAAATGAAAGTGCAGTCTCCGTTTGCATTCCACCCTTCTTCTCTTCCTCTGCCTCTTCTCCTCTGTCTCATGGTCCATCCTCCTGCTCCCTCTTCCCTTCAGCGTCTACACATCGATTGTTCAGAACCCTGCTTCTTCACAAGTCACGTTCTCTCTGTCTTCCCTTACATGACTAACTTCCTCCGAGTCCCTTTCCAAGAGCTCAATTCCTCTCCGCACCCATGAAGTTCTCTGGGGAAGTTCCTGGACTTTCCATCTCATGCTGCCTCTGCCCGCTGCGTTGAGGCCTGCTTGATAAATGAGCAAACAGAAGAGTAAGTTGTAGCCTGTGGGGGCAGGGGGAGTGTATGCACGCGCACAGGCATGCGCACAGGCACACACACACGGGCACGGGGAGATGGGGGGAAACGCCACACACACACATACACACACATATACACATGCGTATACACACACACACACAGGCACAGGGAGATGGAGGGAGACTACACAAACGCTCACACACACATACACATACATACATGCTCGCACACACACGGACATGGGCACTGGGAGATGGGGGAGACTACACACACACACACGCACACATGCACACAGGCACTGGGAAGTGGGGGGAGACTCCTTAGATTCAACTCAGCTCTGGTTTTAACCCTCCGAGTCTCATCTTTAAAAGGGTCAGCACATTTGAATGTGTTCTGAGGTTGAGTGAGACTGTGGGTGTTGCTCCCCAGGTTGGAGGAGCCACAGCCTGAGGTTGTGACAGTCTTATTGAGAGCAATCAGACTTTTTAATACTTTACGAGAAACAGAATATAATGGCAATTGCCAGGATCAGTACAGTTGTAGTTGCCGGAATACAATGAAGTTTGCAAGTGAAACAGGGAACGCAAGATTAATGTCTAAGACCAATTGTCCTGTCAAGTTTCCATGCTTCCTTGACTCCTAAGGGAACATACAGAGAAACACAAAAGAGGTCTGAATACTTCACTGCCTGAGGAAGCACACTGGTCTCTCAGGAACTGGAAGACACATTGTGCCTCAGGAGCCATGAACTCTAACCTGAAAAGCCTATGGCGCATGCCTCTCAAGGCAGCTAGGCTAGGCCAACCCCATGGTTCCCTACCAGTGACAAATACACTAGTGAACTCACCTACTGTGGCCCCTGAGAGTGATACCAAATGATGTGGACGTGCCTCATAGGGCACAGAGTCAGCCCCACCCATATCTCAGAGCAGGTGACAACCAGAGAGCCATAGGAAGTAAAGATCCTCTTCCTAATGCACAGGAAATGGTCCAACCAAGAAGTGGGAGGTTCTAGAAGTTTCTTGGAATCCATCCAAGGAGACTCCGAAAAATGAGCGGGACCTCCGCTGATTGCCGGAAGCGACTCTGCACTCATATGACTATGAACTCATCACATTCCCTTCCACTCTTGGGACACAGCAAGAACCCAGGTGCGTCTACAGCATAAGCTGGCTCCTGCTCACTTCTCCCACCACACCAGACCACACTCCCTCCATTCGGTTAACTTGTGACTGTGCCATCTTATAGTCAGTCAGCGTATCTTCAATGGATTACCCTGTCACCATTCCCAGAATCCTCTTCTTGGTAGGACAGAAGACTCCAAACATTTAAGTCCAATTGTGAATGTGCAGGCAAAAGGAGAGAGAGGGAGCGGTGCAGAAAGCCTCGGAAGACACAGGAGCCAGGTCCCTCTGTGATGCCTGGTGTGGCTATGGGCTGGGAGCAGCTGAAGGGCCTTAGTCTACACCAAGGTCTAGATAATTCCACCAACTCACCTGCTCATGGCCCTTTACTTGAGGGCCAGGTCTGCCTGTCAGATAGTGCTTCCCCATTTCTCATACTCCACTCCACTTACTTTTATTTTTAGTTTTGTTTTGTTTTGAGAAAAGATTTCCCATAGCCCAGGCTGGCCTCAAACTTGTGATGTATCCAAGATGAGCCTGAACTATTGATCCTTCTTCTTTCACCTCCCAAGTGATGGAAGACGGCAGGGCTGTGCCAACATATCAGTGTCTCCTAGAGATCTTTCCTCCATTTCAGAGTACAGCTCTCTCGCAAGTACTTCCCGTAATAAGAGTTGCTTGGGTTTAGTCCCATCTTGGCCTCTGTCTCTGAGGACCCAGGACAACAAATGAATGGTGGGTCACTGACCTTCCCTCCGGAGCCTGCTTCCTCAGCTGTCATCATAAGTAAAGATAATCATGGTTTCACGACAATAAAAAAAAATGAAGGCAACGAACACGTGTTAAACAGCTTTGTTTACTATGACACTGTCTCAAATTAAGCATCAGTTATTTGTTTAACTCATTAACTAATGAGGGAACAAAAACAGCATCGCCGGAGATGCCGAGGCTGAAAGGAGTTCACAGATCTCCCAGACAGGCTGACCCTCAGGTTCATCCCACTCTGCACACCTCAGTTGACGTTTTAAGGACAAGAACCCGTGTGTGTTATGGTCAGGTTTCTCCACGTTCCAGGGGTTGTGCGCTAGCTGGGGACAGGGAGGACAAGTACCTGGGCAGATTCCCTGGAGCCAGCTTGGTACCACACACCTTTAATCCTGGCACTCGGGAGGCAGAGGCTGGGGGATCTCTGAGTTCAAGGCCAACCTGGTCTACACAGAGAGTTTCCAGGTCAGCCAAAGCTCCATAGCTGCATACCTTGTCTCTGGGGGAAAAAAAGTGGGGTGGTGGTGGTGGAGAAAATGCCCTAGAGATCTTTCCTCCATTTCAGTCTTTCCTGAGGATGATTTCTGCAGTGTGCTCTAACCCAGGCTGCTATGTCCCCAGAGCTCCTTTGCCAGATGTGAAATCTGGTACCTTTGCACCCCAGACGAGTCTCCCAGGAGAGTCAACCCACAGCCTTCCTCTGAGCATTGGTTCCTGATTAAGAACTGGCACCCTGTGGATTCTGAGTGAAGTGTTAATTGATCATTAGGAATAAATGGGGGAGAATAGTCACCCTTCAAAACTGAAGGGAGCCTCTGCGAAGGTGAGGAGCCAGACAGTGCTCAGCGCTGCACAGGTGCGGTAGAAGCGGCCTGGTTAATGCAAAGGAAGGACAGGAGCTCACAGTCACAGGAAGTCTGCAAAACTCATCCAAGCAGGAGAAAGCAGGCCAGAGACAAGGCTCGGTCCTCAGTTGCTATGGCAACTGCAGGATTAGCATAGCTGTCCCAGGACTGGTACAGCCACCTTCAGACCCTGTCTCACACAGCCAGTGGTGGAGGGGAGAGTCTCAGTGTCTTGGCCACAGATCTCAGGCAAAAGAAGCCTCCCACTGACCAAGAGTCTTGGTTTACTTTGACAAAATCCAGAAATAATGTCAGGGCCCTATGTAGGGCCTCCTGTAGTCCCAGCATTTGGGAGGGAAGCTACTTCAAGGTTATCCTCAGTTCTGTAGCAAGTTCCAGGCCAGCTGCATAGCAAATTTGAGATTTCGGTTAGAAAGCAAACAAAAAACAAAAAACAACAAACAACAACAAAAAAAAAAAACACGAAAGAAGAGGGGAAGGAAGGGAGGGAAGGAGAGGGAGGGAGGAATAAGGGAGTTAATCCTAAGGTTGCCTTAACAAAAACCACAGACCAGACAACTTAAAACAGCAGTGTAGAGTCTCATGATTCCCAAATCAAGGAATGAACATGGTCATGCTCCCTTTGACATCTGTGCATCTTGCCTTTGTCCTAAGGAAATAAAGCCTGGGAAACAATGTGACAAAACCAGGACCTGACCCACATCTGAGGACTCACTCCTCCTGGCCACGGGCCAGCTGTGCTGGTGCTTCTCAGAGACAGCGTGAGAATGACCCACAGCCTGGAGACGGGGGGGGGGGGGGGGGCTCAGTAATGGAGCACTTGCCTGCCATGCCCAGGTCCTTGGGGCCAACCCATTGGCTGAGTTCTCACCAAGCTGAAGAGGGTCACCATGGGCCCCATGCCTCCTCACCCTAATGGAGGACAGCTTCCAGCCTAGGCCACGCACGCACACTTCTAGATGATCCTGTGACTGAAGGAAAGCTCTGATGTCCTCTACCCGGCATCGTGGGACCCTCCCATGTTGTGAAAGCAACATCTCAACCCCAATTTAATACTCGCTAAAGCTCAGCTGCCCCTGTGTTACAGGAAGCTTCCGAGCAAATCTTCTAAGGCCCTGGTTAGGAGAGCACATATTTGCCTTTCAGCTGGTGCCAAGCAAACTGGCCCTGAACCAGCCCCTTTCATCTTTGATGCGCATTTCCTCATCTGTCAGTGTCTCTATAGACCATATCTAGAAGGGCTTTGAAGACACAAACTGTTTACTGAAAATAAAGTGGCCTATTGTTGCTGCTGTTGCCACCACATGCAGTACAAGAATGAAATAGGACAGAGTGACACTGGGGGCCCTTAGCTAGAATCTGGCAGATCTCCACGGTTTCCTCACTGCACGTCTGAATGCAAAGCATTTATTTATAGCGACTCCTGTTACCTTATTTCCTAACTCCCAGAATGCATGAGAGCATTCTCAGGAAGAAACAAGATCTTCTTGTAGCCCTACTTACTTTCTGTGGCTCTAACAGAATCCTGACCAAAGCCAGCGTGAGGAGGAAAGTTTACCGTGGACAGTGTATCACAAAGAGAGCTCGGGGCAGGGACACACAGCAGGAACCTGGAGGTAGGAGCTGGAGCAGAGACCATGGAGGACCGTCAACTAAAGGCTTGCTCCCTATAGATTGCTTAGCTACCTTTCCCATACCACCCAAGACCACTTGCCCTTTGACCCCAACCACTCTCCTGTGTCCCACTCATGAGCCTTGCTCCTGCTCACACCCCTAGCCCAGTGCGTGAGGTTTATGAAGGCCGCTAAGCTGGGCAGAAATCTTCTGTGAATTTCACAGTAGGGGTGGGGAGAGCTATGGCATGGTTTTGTTTTGTTTTGTTTTTTTCTTTTGGGCCACTAACGAGCTCCCAAATCATGACATGGAGACTTTTTAGTTTTGAACTCTGGGCCTAGCTTAGGCTCATTTCTGGCTAGCTTTTTTAACTTAAATTAGCCCTTTCTCTTAAATTAGCCCATTTCTCTTTATCTACCCTTTGTCCCAGGGTTTTTAATCTTTCTTTCCTTCTGTGTCTCTTACTTTCACTGCTTCTCTTGTCTGTTAGCTGGAGGCTACCTGGTTTCTTTTTTTTCTTTTCTTTTTTTGGTTTTTTGAGACAGGGTTTCTCTGTAGCTTTGGAGACTGTCCTGGAACTAGCTCTTGTAGACCAGGCTGGCCTCGGAGCTCACAGAGCTCCATCTGCCTCTGCCTCCCGAGTGCTGGGATTAAAGGCGTGCGCCACCACCGCCCAGCCGGCTACCTGGTTTCTAACTGACCTCTTGGCCATCAGATTATGGTGCCATCATACAGAAGCTAGCGTTGTTCTGCAAGGGATTCCAGAAAATTGTGGAAGCTCCTAACAGATCCCCAAAGCCAGCCTAGAGTCTACAGGGCCTATAGCAAGTCTAGATGTTCCTTTCCCAGCCTAGAAGTTTCTGAAGAAGGCATTCCGTGGCTAGGACTTTAGGAACAACAAGAGAAAATCCTTTGGAGTAGTTGACAGCTCTAGGAAATATTGCTGGGGGTTCCTGAGGCCATATGGCAAGGGGTCTGCTGGCCTGTCCCCCATACCCACTGTCTGAGAAGGTCGGGAATCCTACAAGGTGCCTGGCAGAGGAGCTTCCAGCTGCTCTCTGATCTGTTTGACCCAGGGACAGGGCTGGGGAACAGATGGAGACTGAGTGGAGGGACTGGGAAGGCACTGCTCACCCCCCCCCCGCCCCAGTGGTCCAGCATGGTTCCACTGATAATTCAGTTGAATGCAGCTTCTGCCACCAGCAGCCCTCCTTGCTGGTTCTTCTTGGCAGTGGTACCCATAATCTCCTGATATAGCATCTAATTTGAACTTCTGCAAGCATCCTCCCCTCAGAATGCTTAATTATTATGTTCTTCTAAAATACCAAGGAAATCTTTCCAGCCATCTGAAGTTCCCTAGAGGAAAAAGGATAAGCCAGTGATTAGTGACACACTCTCAGAGCCTGGTAAATCCTGTGGGGTTTTGCCTTGGCTGGAGTGCTCAGCCCCGAGGCTTTATCTGGGAAGGACTGGGACCTCCTGGGAAACTGAGGGCAAGCCAGCATATGAGATGCAAATGGCAGGCGTGATGTGTGTTAGCTTTTCATTACTGTAAGAAATACTCAGGGTAATCCGCTTCTGAAAAGAGGTTTGTCTGGTCTCTCGGTTTAGGCTTCAGTCTATAATTGGCTGGCTGGGTTGGGTCAGCGGTGAGGTAGGCAGCAGGAACTGCATGGAGGAGCAAAACCATCCACCTCATATCTGGGAACAAAAGAGGAAGAGACTGGGGTCCCACCACCCCCTTCAGGGACATCCCACCAATGGCCTAAAATCTCTGCCTCCCTCCCACCCAAGTCCTACTTAAAGGTCCCACATCTCCAAACAGTCCCAAACCCAAACCTTTAACACGTGGAGAACTTTATAAATGGAAGCCAGCCTTATTCCACTGTTCTGCCCGACAGCATCTATAGCTTCCCTTGTGCCCCCTGAGTTGCCCTTCTGGTTCCTCTTTGGGTACCAAGCTGTTCCTTGGGCAGAATAATAATAATAATACCCTTATAAGAATGTCACCCATCCAGTGACCTTTCAAAAACTCTTTTTGACCAGCCTACACTCAGTTTCTTCCGGGGTATGAGATGCTGAGGCCCAGTTTGGCACCACAAGCAGCTTGCTATCCCCTCCTATGATAGGGCTAAGCAGAGGCCGATTGACAGCAGCGTACGCCAAAGGAACTCTCCACAACAAAGTCGATTATGCTCACTCTCACTCCTCTTTGCTTAGAGACTTGCCACAGGTCCTTGGATCTCAAGACAGGTTGAGAAGCCTGCGGAATGGATAAATTCTCCCCCAAGATGTGGTAAATCTTATTACCTTAGGCTGAGGCGGGGTCTGGTGTATAGCTCCTCACCACCTCTGGGACAGACAAGTCATGCAGGTGACCAGGACCAGCCGTGGTGGGAGCATTTACACCATGGACATTGGCAAGGGCTACAGATTGCCCTGTCTTCTTTCCGAAGACCCTTGTCTCAGCCTCACACTCCGAATCCCTACCCCAGAGACAGAAGTCCAGGCTCTGCTGTGGGATCGCCTGATGCTGGAGGACAAGAAACTGTAGTAGACTTCCAGGTGACCACAGCCTCATTTACAAGAGAAGGAGGTTGTACCAGTTTCTGCAGAGATCTAGTCTTTTCATATAGTTTAGCTATATGGTCAATACAACTCAATCAATTCAGATACATCAGTGTTGTCACTGGTGAGCACATCAAACAGCAAATGCCCAGGCTTAGCAATATTCTTAGGACCCAATAAGTGCTTTGCATTTGCATTTAAACTGCTAACTGTGCACCTTATACCCATGCCGTATGTGCATACCATGCCTACCAAATGACCTTTTGAGGTCAAGCTGCTATGGCTTGATAAGGGTCCCTTTTCAGAACTGTTGTAGGGGAGAGAGGGCCTGCTTTTGGTCCCAGCCACCCACTAGCTTACACCTGAAATAACCACACTGTATTATTAAATTACTGCCTGGCCCATTATCTCTAGCCTCTTATTGGCTAACTATCACATCTTGACCTAACCCATTTCTAATAATCCGTGTAGCACCACAAGGTCGTGGCTTACCGGGAAAGAGTCTAACCAGCGTCAGCCTCAGGTAGGAGCTTCATGGCATCTGCCACTCTGCCCTTCTTCCCAGCATTCTGTTCTGTCTACTCCGCCCACCTAAGTGCTGCCCTATCAAAAGGCCAAGGCAGTTTCTTTATTCAACCAATGAAAGCAACACATCGACAGAAGAACCTTCTATACCACAGAACTGTTGGCTTTTCCAAGAGATCATACAGAGCCCAGTAGACATGGGCACTGTAGAACACTGGGAGCTACGGTCCAACCATGACTCAGTTTCTCGGGATCCTTTCAACAAGCTGTAAGGTGGTGCCTGCTGCCACTCTCGTTTACAGATTTGGAAATTGAAGTCCAGGGGATAGAAGCCACATAATTTACAAGTGAAACTGCAGGGCGAGAGCCAAGCTGTCTGAGTCAAGGTGTTTCAGGCGGCAGTTCTTGATATCATGTGCCTTACAGGACAACATGCACGTGTGTTGGGTTAAGAACCAAGGCTGCAGTGAAGTCACCCAAAGCAACACAGGCAAGCACTGCCGGACACCTCTGATTCATCATCACACATTTGATTTTGAATCAATCTTTGGTTGTTACGTGATCAGAACCTTTTTAATGGTGTCATGTTTTCTCTATTGATTCATTATGGATCCCCAAGTAGGATTATGATTGGGTTTTAAAGGCAGTCACAGTAAGTTCTCAAATTCTGTCGAAGACTTTGAGGAAGATTGTTCCTAGAGGCCATGAGATTTATTTGAGGTCAGAGAATGTGTCTTAGGGTCAAAGAGAAAGGAAAGAATTTTGGACCTATCACTATCAACCCCACCCTTGTAGGCAAACCAGGTAGAAGCTGCTCAAGGAGTTTCCTGAGCAGACCCTGTATGTTGTCCAAGGTTGACACACATCTTATCACCCAGCCAGGGAGGTGAGCAGTGTGGTCCCGTCCAGTATGGATGCAGAGAGGAAATAGGACAGGCCTCTGTCCGCTCTGCTGCCACCTGGGTCTGGAGCTATTTCCCCAGTCAACATCCCAGGATGGATTTCCCTTTGTTTCACGCCTCAAGGATAAGTCCAGCTGTTTCTGGTCCTCACTGCAGCTGGTCTAATCCAGTTAACAGGACAGCTCATGTCCTGGCCCTTCCTCTGCAGGTCTGGAAAGATTCTTAACAGGGACCATGCCACAGATCATTGTCAGGATATCCCTTTCTTCCAGTTAAAGAGAAACATGTTGTCTGGGAATTCCCAGGGTGAGTCGCCTCCTGTTTATCTTAGTGCAGCCTTGTCCTGGCAGACTGGAGGGAAAGAGCCACAGTCCCCCTCATGGCAGTGCGCTTCCTGTCACCTTCTAGACTTGCTGCATGGTGGATTTTCCCCTAAGGGCAGAGGTTGGCACCACAGGCCTTCGGCTTCTGAGAAAAGGGAGTCCTAAGGAGGCATGATAGGGAGGTGGGAGAAGAGACAGACCTGCCTGGGGAGCCATGAGAGAATTCCCAGAAGATACCTCGGCTGTTCACAGAGAACTGGCTGCTTCTTCCTGGCTGTGTTGAGTGGAACCCTGACCAACTGACATTGAGTAGATCTGGCTAAGGCAAAGATATGTAAGCCTGAGGGCTCTTGTGTGTACCAAGACCTGGGGTCAAACTTGGGTACCAGAAGCAGACCTTACTGCCAGTCTCTTGCCTGTCCCGGGGAAGTGCCATGTCACCAGACAGGCTTCCAGGGTTTAAAGACTCTTAGTGTTTCCAGATTGCTCTCTCTGCTTCTTGCTTGTGGTTCAGCTTCCTTGCCCTGCTCCGCCATGGCTGCTGCTCACTGCCTTTCTCCCACCACTGTGGATTCTTATCCCTCTGGAACCAGAATCCAAAGAAACCTTCACTTCCTCCAGCCATGGTGCTTTCCCACAGCACCAGAGAAGTGACTGATAGAGCAAGGACATCACAGACACCAAAAGAGAAGATACTGCTGTCCTACTGATGCTTCGATAATGGACACAGAGCCAAACTGCCTTCTAAATATCTGTGATGATTCCATATAAGCTCCTCTTGGCCTGGGTCACTGATGCTTCTGTTTGCAGTGGGACAGTTAATGCCATTATTAGTAAGTGGCCCTAAAGGAGACATCTCTGTCACCCTTTCCAAGCTCCAGGGGAGGTCATGGAAAACTTGGCAGAAACTGAGACCTGGAAGATGGAGAGGAGCACTGTGAGATGTGTTGTCCTCTGGAAACGACACGACTGTGACAACCATGAGCACACAGCCTATGTGTACAAGGCCTATCAACAAGCAAAGCCAAGCAACAACAAAAAGGCATGGGGGTCAGAGGGAGACCTGCTGGAAAGAAGGGAGCCAGCAAGAGAGGAAGAGGGATATGGGAAGGTAGTGTGCTGGGTGAGTGTAATCAGAATATAGCTATACAATGTGGGCAGAAGTTCCCAGAAAGAAATCTCACCTCCTCTTGAACTGTGTGAGCTGACTGATAAAAACATCAGTGACTGTGGAGGAGTTGGGGTGCTGCACATCCAGAGCCCAATGACAGTATTTCTTGCTCTTCTTTAGCTCCCCAAATAGCCATTCCTTGGCTACTTCTGTATCAGACATAACACCCTGTGACTAACAGAATTTATTAACTTAACAAGACTTCAGTTTAATCAACCAAAAGCCTAAGCATCATTAGCTAGCATGAGACCTGTAGAGAACGCTTCAACATACCTACTTAATGTTTCTACCAACCTTGATTTGTGACTTTCTGTGTTCTCTTATTATTAAAGACTCAACTGTTTATCACATTGGAATTTGTTCCATCTCTACATCTCTGTTCCATCACAGGAATTGCCAAATGCTAGAGGCTCTGTAAGAGCTAAATGGACTCCTGTGGCAATGTTAGATTTAAGGAGATTCAAGGAAGCAATAGTCTCATATGGTATGCATTCACCTTTTGTAAAGCAAATGTTAAACTCGTAGTCAGTATGTAACAGAATTATCCCTAAAGACTGGATAGACTTGGTTAAAGCTGTTTTAGAGTCTGGTCCACAATTACAATGGAGTACTTAGTTCAGAGGTTAAGACTATTAAACAAAGAAGTAAACCTAGAGGTATAGAAATCTCCCAAGATCAAATTCTTGGAGAAGAAGACTATATGCTACAGTAGAAAGGCAGTCACTATTTGATGGTCACCTCCTGACTTTATTCTATGCAGCAGCTTTGAATGCTTGGGACAAAATTGAAGAAGTAGGAAAGAAGACTGAATCATTTACTAAAGTCATACAGGGCCCAAAAGAAACTTCAGGGATTTCTTACAAAGATTGATGTCAGCAGTAAATAGAATGATACAAAATTCAGAAGCTAGACAAATAATACTATAAAACTAACAAAATGCTTTTCATTTGATCAGATATAATTTGCCAAAAAAGAATCTCCCCAAAATTAGGGTTGTAGAAGGGTTTTGTTTCTGTCTTTTGAGGAGAATAAAGGTATCCAGCTAAGCAATCTGAAGACCACTGGACAAATGAGACATCTGAAGGAAATAGACGAATCACCCAGAAAAAAAAATGTGTCAAGAAAAAGAGTAAATTGGCCTATTGGTATATCACATTTCCAACAGGATAAAATTTTAGAAATCTTGCCAAATGTTTGTTTCAGCTGTTCTCTACAGACTGTAATGCAAATGGTCTTTTTGTAGTCCCAGTCCTGTTAAAGACTAAAGCTGGTGTTGGAGTTAGAGTGTTGCTCTCTCCTTCTCTAAACCCAAGCATTCTTATTAAAGTGAAATCCAAAATCTCTGACTCATGTCAGAAAAGTCACCTGATATGGGACAGAAGGAAAAAATATTAAGGATTACTTTATTGCCACTAGTCTCATAATCCCTTTCGGGTTTATATTGACTCTTGGACAGCTTTTCTTAAGGCAGAAGACTTATAAGATTTATATATATTAAACTTTTTGTCATGATATTAATGGTCATATAGAGTACTAACTAATTCTAGAAAAATGTTTCGTCTACCTTCTGTACATGATTTGGGGTTTGAGTCTCCATCAGTTTTCTGCACTGAACCATAAGCATGCCTTACAGTGACCTTTGATGTCTCCAAAGGGAGGATGGGGCCCCACAATAACAATTCCTCCAGGACTATGATAGCACCACTAAGTTGAAAAATACCACCTAAAGATCAGCTTTGGACTGCAAATTGCTCAGGACAATTTTGAGGTGGCTAGCTGAGATGATCCAGCCTCACAGACTACTCTAGCCAGGACTTGAGACAAGCCTTGCACTTTCCCATTGTGCAGAGAATAGACAACAAATGAGACAGCTACCTCTCCCAGGACTTGACAATTAACCCCAATTTTTCTTTTCAGGATCCCCTAAAGATGCCATTGCCCCCAAACAGCAGGAAGTAAATTTAAATACACAACACCCACATTCTGAAGAGGTGGGATGGATGGTTTCTGGTCTTTCATTGGGTTATGGATATTTGTCATTGTTTAGGGGGATTGATTACAAGTTGTTATTGGTAATGATCAGGAAGAAATCTAAACAAAGGAAATTAACTTCAAGTTTCTTGTTTTGAAAAGAAAAAAAGGGGATATAGATATGGTAGGATAAAAGGGTAGATTATTGAATCTACTCTGAAAAGAAAAAAAGGAAGATATAGCTATGATAAAACAAATGGTAAATTATTGAATATAATTTTTTTAAAAACTGCTAGTTTTAAATGTTTTACATTGGATTGAACTTTTATATATTGTATGCAAATTTTGTATATTGATACAAATTTGAGATTAATTTTGTTAGAACATATTTATACATACATTTCTACTCTTGTTCAAGGTATTGTACCTATATAACTCATTTAACAATGTAATGTAAATTTCTAGTCCGTGAAAATTATTATTACCAACTGTTTAGGATAATAAGGAAATATAGGCTAGTAGTTAATCACCTATTACAATCAAACTTGTAGTCACATTACATATGTTTTCAAGGTCAAACAAAGATATATTTTAGATAGACTGGTCATCTTCAAACACTTCAGAGATCTACAGAATATGGCATTTAAGATGTTTTAATAACATAGGCTCTTTTTTTAATGACAATGAGACACATCTGTTCCTGGCAGATCTACTTCAGAGAAGATAATGGGCACTGAAGAAACTCCACATGGAGTTTACTTTCTTAAAGTAAGCCACTGGGCAAGAAAGTGCCTTTGCCTCAACTGCTAACAGTATGCTGTCCTAGTTGGACAAGCAGGGTAAAAAGAAATGACTGCCAAACATTGTCAAGACAAGGAGAGACAGTCCTTCAGAATATTCTGCTTCACAGAAAAGTCTATCAGATATGCTAGGCCTGTAGGCCAAAAATGGATGCCCCAAAGTTGCAGAGGAACTTTGGGTGACTGTCCAGGCAGTCAGATGTCTCTGTCAATTCTCACAATTTTTGGAAGTCTCTTGCTCATACTTCCTGCTTACTCAGTTAATATTATTTCCTTCTTGGATCTCTGAGGGAGTTGAAGATTAGATAGTTATAGTTTTCCTTGTTTACTAGACACAAAAAGCAAGGTATGATAGAAAGTAAATTAGGTAAAAGACTTTGGACTCACCAAGATAGGATAGATGTGAAATATTTTTTTCTGAATTTGTTAAATGAAAATGGACTAGACATTGTTGATGTATTTATTTCCTGTATATATTGTATATAGTTATTGTGCTCATTGTATTCAGTTTTTCTTTTATTAGTTATAGCCTTCTTTTATATTTTAGACAGAAAAAGGAAAATGTAGTGATATTTTATTTGTATTTTAATAAATAAAGCTTACGTTAAGGTCAGAATACAAAGCTAAGCCACTAGAGGTCAGGGAGTGGTGGCTCACACCTTTAATCCCAGGATTTGGGAGACAGAGGCAGAAAGATCTGTAAGTTCAAGGCTACCCTGGGCTACACAAGATTGATCCAGAAATAGATCCAGGTAGTGGTGGCTCATACCTTTAATCCCAGTGTTTGGGAGTCAGACACCTTTAATCTCAGCACTAGAAAGGTTGAGACAGGAGCAATATAGCTGGGTGGAGAGAGAAATATAAAGGGGAAGAAACAGGAACTCACTGGAATATGGAGTCTAAAGATTCATGGAGACAGGATCTTGCACTTTTGGTCTTAAGATTTGGTAGAGGTAAAAGGTCTCTCTAGTGGCTGACTGCTTTGTTTTTCTGATTGTTAGTTTTAACCCCTATATGTGTCTCTGGGTTTTAATTATTCATCCTACAGGAATGGTTACTCATATTTCATTCCAGAATAAATTATCTCTTATCTTCTTTGAGGTAAGAGTTGTGGTGTGTGTGTGTGTGTGTGTGTGTGTGTGTGTGTGTGTGTGTGTGTGAACAACATGTAGTAACTATCAAAAAGAAAAAAACTCATTCTATATATATATATGTGTGTGTGTGTGTGTGTGTGTATGGTATATAATTATTCTATTTTATAATTTTTTTCACTCAACAATGGTTTAAATGTCTTTAAACGCTAGTTTATAAATGTCTACATCACTATTGTTAGTGTCTGTAAGATACTCCATAGTTCTACTTCACCAAGGCTTTACTAACGAACATGAACTGTTTGAGATTCCAGGGCTGAACATTCCCACACATTTATGTCATTTCTGTCATTATCTATGGAGAAAATTCATAGGAATGAGTCTCTTCTATCATAGACTGAACATGCATAATATCCCCAGAAACTGCCCCTGGAAAATGAGGTTTTTATTTTATTATTTTTTAGAAAGGGTCTCATTCCATAGTCCTGGCTGGCCTTAAACTCACTCTGTAGACCAGGCTGGTCTTGGACTCACAGAGATCCACCTGCCTCTGTCTCCCCAGTGCTGGGATTAAAGGCGTGTGACACCATGCCTAGCTCTGTATTGCTTTCTCAAACATTGGTTGATATATTTGCTAGACTGATTCAGCAATCCATTCTCTGATATGGGGTTCCCCTCTGTATGTTGTGAATATGTTTTATTACCACTGGTTAATAAAGATGCTGCTTTGGCCTATGGCAGGGCAGAATATAGCAAGGTGGGAAATCCAAACAGAGAAAGAGAAAGAAAGAAGGCTGTGTCAGGCAGATGCCATGTAGCTGCCCAAGAAGCAATAGGTAACAAACCACGAGACTCATGGTAAAATATAACTTAATAGAAATGGGTTAATTTAAGATGTAAGAGTTAGTTAATAAGAAGTCTGAGCTAATAGGGCAAAGTATGTAACTGATGCAGTTGCAGGACCTAGTGAGTGGGAACTGGTGAGTGGGGAGAAACAGGTCCAGGGGGGCCAGGGGCCAGTGAATACTTCCAACAATAATTCTCTCATACTTTGGAACATTTTCTCAATCATTCATTCTACCATAGTGCACATAGACTGGTCTAATTTAAATAAACATGCATTTAGAGAACCTAGAAAATTCACATAGACTACTCTAGTCTTAGTTAAGTTTATAAAGTCCAGGACCGTCTCTGGGGTAATTGGTGAACATAGTGAATGAGAATATTGACATACCTTTTGGGACATAAGTCAACACAGTTTATTTGCTATCAAATTCTAGCCAATCTGATAAGTTAAAATGCTAAGTTCACTGCAGGGAAGGCGGCTCAATGGGTAACAGTGTTTGCTGAGAAAGTGTAAGGACCTGAGTTCGAATCCCCAAAATGCAAAAATAAAGCTGGGCAGGTTACTTAAATGCCTATAATACCAATGCAGGTCTGGGATGTGGATGCAGGAGACTTCTAGAAGCTTGCTGGACAGCTAGCCTGGCATTCTCATTAAAGGAGCAAGAGACCTTATCTCAAACAAGGTAGAAAGCAAGGACCAATACTAGAGACTATCCTCTGACCTCTGTATGCTCCCAGGGCACATGAACACCCCTCCCCCCACAAACACACACATACATTAACATTCAAACAAATATATAGCAGGCTGAGTGCCTAGATTACCTATTTGTCCCTCCTCCTGGTGAGTGCCCCCTTAGACCATCTGCCTGTTTTTTTATAGAAGTAGGGACACTGCCCTTTATGACAGCTGCCATTGAGTTTTTCTTCCTGGGTGCTCATTTGTCTTTGGTAATGATTTGTGTATTACTCGAGGCTCCCGGAAGATGAGAACCTTGTCTTGTTTTGGCCCCAACAACTGAGCCCGTAGCCATCCTGCTCTTCATGGGCCCTCAGCAATATTTGTATTATAAATGAGGGAACCTACACGTGGATGACAGTTAAAGCAAGGGAGTCTGTCTGCATCGGCAAGCACTCTGAGCTAGGGGAATTCTAAAATAAGGCAAATATTCTGAAAAATGTCAGTTGTGCCACTCCAGTGGAAGGTTTATTATTTTTTTATAGGATTGTGGCAATGCTGTTTTGCTTTTTAATTATCAAGTAGTAAGACTCTCAAAATGAACATGAAACAAATATTAGATCTCAAATAGTATGAAATCAATGTTATGCAGGAGTACCCTCATATGTGAGGAGGAAGTAAAACTATATATGGAGGGCGGCTTTGAATATGAGCCGGTCATGGACAAATAGGCTAGCGGAGAACTGAATCAGAAGAGTGGCCACGTGGCTAAAGTCAAGGGAAGAGGGGTCCAGAGGTTAAGTGTGTTTGCTGTTTCTGCGGAGGACCCAGGTTTGGCTGCCAGCACCCACAGTTACTTGTAAACTCTCATTCAAGCCTCTGCGGGCACACATGGTACACATATGTACACACAGGTAAACATTCAGATACACAAGTAAATCTTCAAAACAATCCAGTTATCAAGAAACCCTACCATTTAGAAACATGATTTATTCATGTTAGTTTTAAATTATGGGAAAAACTGTGTTGATTTCAGCTCAGGTGCATTAAGTTCAATTTCATAGTTTATTTATTTTTGTATTTTAAAAAAATTATTTATTTTGTTAAAAAACCTATCTTTTCTCATGTTACATACCAATCCCAGTTCCTACTTCCTCTCCTCCTCCTGTTCCCTTCACCTTCCCCCCACCCAGCCCACCTCCATTCACCCCTCAGAGAAGGCAAGGCCTCCCGTGGGAAGCCACCAAAGTCTAGCACATTGCTTTGAGGCAGGACCAAGGCCCTTCCCACTATATCCGGGCTGAGCAAGGTCTCCCTCCAAAGAAAATGGGCTCCAAAGAGCCAGTACAAGCAGTAGGGACAAACAAGGTCTCTCTGTGAAAATATCTGCTCAGCCTACTTCAGCATATATACTTCATCTCCACACTCACTCATCCATGCAAAACTTGTTAGCCCACAGCTTACCATGAAGACAGTCTTAGCTCAAGTGAGGAGGTGTGTGCGCATGACTTATGCAGCCATATTTGTTTATAAAGCCTCTATGCTTGCTAGTGGCTTTTCCTCATCACTGATAGCTTTACCTTCAGTCCCCAGTGAGGTAGACTTTCTGTCAAGTCCTGTCACCGGCATAGTAGGCAAAGAGGATGACTACTGTCTAGGAGTCAGTCAAGTGATGGAGACATACAGCCAGCCAGCCAATGGCGATGCAGGGCCATGGACACTAGTGATGAGCCGGGTGGGTGGGGTCTGGAAAGGCACAGGCGGGTCACATCCTCCCACTCTGATGCAGCTGGAATCAGACAAGATGAAATGACTTTCCATCCACTTCCGGGATAGCTAAAGCTCCATCGACCCGACTTTCCCAAGCCACAGGCAGGATATGGAACCAAGGGACAGAGAACACAGACATCTCTGCACCTTGGAGCGGGAGCTGGGTGAATGTATCAGGGTAGGAGCTGTGCTTGAACTGAGCCACACGGGCACACTGTGGATGGGTGTGCAGGTGTTTGTTATACAACTGTGTATTTGCAGAGGCTCACTGAAGGAATTCCCCTCAGTGCTCATTGGAGCCCAGACTCCTTCTTAGAGCAAAGAAATCTAAGTTGGAATTTGGGAAGGAATTACACGAAACAGTTCAGGATTATTAAGAAGGCTTCTGTCCTCTGCTGGTATAAGGGGTTAACTACAATACACTCTACAGCAGTGATTCTCAATGTTCCTGATGCTGTGGCCCTTGAGGTTCTTTGTGTTGTGATGACCCCCCCCAACCATAAAATTATTTCGTTGCTACTTCATAACTGTAACTTTGCCACTTTTATGAATTGTAATGTAAATATCTGACATGTGACCCACAGGTTGAGAGAACCACCACTTTAAATGGCAAGATTAAGGTCTAAGGTTTCCAAGGTCTAAAAAGACCAAACATTTGGAACGTCAATCAGCCGTCATATCACCAGGGACTAGCTCATTCCATGCAACCTTTCCTCAGACCTACTTACAAAAGGAAATTCAGCTGGAGAGAGAAGCTTGTACCTTCAAGACCTCAGTGGTTGGTGTCAGGCAAGAGAACAGAAACCACCTGCAGACTGGGTGTGTCCCCAGTTACGCTATGGTGCCACAGGGAGTACAGACCCCAGTTAAGGCTACTTGAACACAGGTGTGCGCTCATTATTCTCACCCCACACTTAAACCAACTTTGAGAGAAAACCCTAGTAGACCAGTTTTTAATAATGAGACTTTTAGCCATATCACATTGCAAAAGCAGGATTACAGGTTTTTCGGTTTTGTTCTTTAATTCTAGCCCAGGCAGGCTTTGTAATCTTGCTTAGATTATTGGTCTACTTACTAAATTCCTTTTTTCCTTTAACTATCTAATTAGCCCCAGGCCCTAGGTTGAATTCCAGCACAGCAAAACAAAACACCACACACACACAAATGGCTAATTGGCACATAAAATGTGGGCAAATTTTACTTTGCTACTTTATCTTAAATTAAAGCAAGTTCTTAAGAATCTTATTTGGTTCCAAAGACGATTTTCTTGCAGAAAATAATCTGCCCTTTGCTCTTTAGGAAGGCAGATTCCATTACAGCTGGAATTACAACTTTGAGGCTATTGAGTTAACATCCAAGTTTAGCTGTCTCAGTGGATTCTAGAATGTGGATCTTATTTCAGGGTGAGTCAGAATGAGTCAAGAAATGTACCTCATCTGAGGGGTCTGGGGAGAAGGGTGCTGACTGCTAGCTCAAGACTTGGCATGGATCCCCACTGTATTACCAGAGCTCAAGACAGGGTAAGCTCTGGTTGGGCTATTGACTTAGAGAATAGACTATCCAAGCTGGGAAGAGCCCTTTCTGGGGCAATGACTTCTGGAATGTCAGGGTTTTGTCTCATGTTTCCC
The DNA here is from genome assembly GCA_004026605.1 of Ondatra zibethicus. Taxonomy (NCBI): domain Eukaryota; kingdom Metazoa; phylum Chordata; class Mammalia; order Rodentia; family Cricetidae; genus Ondatra; species Ondatra zibethicus. The sequence goes on along the minus strand of PVIU01001432.1, from coordinate 159,725 downwards.
TCTGTAAGCCACAACACTACCCCGACTTCTGAATCCCAGCTGGCATCTGTCCACTTTATGTCCAACAGACAGCATGGGCAGCTGGAAGGCCTTTGGGCCCTGGTTACTCTGAACTGATCTAGGATATGCACCTTTGGTTTAGGAAGTTAACACCAAGAATGGCATCTTTTTCTTCTATTACAAAATATAAAATGACAGCAGTTAAAATATTATTTGAACAACGGGCAAAAGAGTCTACTGGTCCACCATGTTACTTTCCCTGTCTATATAGTGCAAAAATACGGAGCCTCTTAGCATAGAAAGCCAAGCACCAACAAAATGGCTAACAAAAATGCCGTTTAAAATCAACTGGAGACCAAATATTTGGAAAGCCACAATATGTACAAGCATTTAGACACAACAGCTGCCTTTGCATTTGAAAACAAAAAATCTCATGATTTCAGCAAATTCCTTTTTGCTATGCTCCAACTTTATGAAAAATAAAATCAGTCCTTTCCTTTTAAAAAATACAGACCTGATTTTTTTTCCCCTAAAATGACTGTCCTTGTTAATATATGAAATGATACAGCCATTTTGGGAGTCACCAGGCCTCATTTTTTTTCTTTTTTTCGTTTAGAAATGATCCTAATTGCTGGTGGAGAGATGGCTTCCAGGTGAGGCAATGGGAACCAGGCACATTTCCTAATCTCCTGAAGGCCACATCTGTGAAAGCACTCCACACACCACCCCTGCAAAAGCTTTTAAATTTACAACGATTGAAGCTGACACACAGATCATTGAAATTAAAGTTTAATGACAGTTCAGCATCATCTCCAAAGAACATGGTTTTAGAAGGATGTGTGTCTACAGCAGTCACACACCAGACACGAGCACACACTGACGAAGCTGTGAGATTATTTCAAACAACAGGTTCTTCCTTGTGAAGAATGCCTTCTACTTGGCCAAGTCCACTTCTCAATCAAATGGGGATTTAAAAGGTGACTTTGCAAGGGAAGGAGGAGGGACCCAATTTGGTGCCAGGGACTCAGCAATCAAAGACGGGTTCACCAAACCCCTCCAGACTGCAAGTGTTTCACAGTGCACTGGGCTCCTTCCTGTGTGGCGGTTCTTCATGCATCACCTTTTGGAGTACAACATGGGAAATTTCCCTGTGAAACAGAGCGGAAGTAGAGAAGCCTTTCTGCACAGTAGTGAAGAGTTAAAAAGAAACATTTTTAAAGCGTTGGATCCCAGCAACCAAATTCTTAAAATAATATAAAGTAAAATAAAACGCTAAAATCCAACCCGACCCAACTAACTAACCAAGCAAACCAAAGTAAACCCGTATGAAATCCAAGAAGCTCAAAGCCTATCTGCCCTGAAGTAAATGTGCGAAGGGCCCACAGGCCCAGCAAGGTTTGCATCTTTAAACAGACCTGATGAGGGACAAAGGCCACTGAGCCTCCTTACCAGGAGAGCAGCAGAACACAATGTGGGAGCTTGGTGGAGAACACAAGGGCTTTGGGACCCCTGGATTTTCATTAGCCAACTCCATGGGTCCACATTTCAGAAGGAAAACAAAGGCTTTCACCTCGGGCACTGAGTCCTGCCTTCTAGGTCTCCCATCCCCCTCCCGTCACCTGACCCAATGCAGTGGGGGTAGGGCAGGTACTGCTTGAAAGAGCGGCTCAGCACCAGGCCCTAGGCCAGAGGCACAGCTGGTTCCATTCACAGTTGGCTGTTAACGAGCTGAACAGTGTTTCTATCTCCAAGTTAGCTATCAGGAGCACCACCCTGTCTCGTGGGGACCAGACATCATCAAGGTGTGTCAGCAGTCTGCTGTGGGTACCGAGCCTGGACCCAAGGACGATCTTAACTCCGCCATCTGATAAACAGAACAACTGAGTGATCAGAGCAGGCCAGTGCGAGGACATGGTGACTATTTTAGCATCTGGAGGGACATCCGGTGGTTGAGATGTTGGAAATGTTTGCATTGCTTCAGAGACATGAAAGAAGCGCTAATGAGTAACAGACTGGCTCCAGAGAGGCAGCCGTGACAGGTCACTTTCTACTAAAGTATTCAAGCGAAAGTTGCAAAGAGATGCTTTGATGGAGGGGAGTTAGATTCGATGACTCATAGGTCTCCTTTCAGTTCTTGACAGTTTTTTTTTTCCAAGTCCTAGGATTATAGAGATCAATTTTGGAAAATCATTCTTAGAAAAATAACCACTAAGACTTTCCAAAAGCGACTTTTTTATTTGGGAATATTCCTACCAGATTCTCCAGAGGAATAAACTGGACCTGCAGCAGCTCCAGGTGGAGACAGGCTCTCCTTGAGAGCTGGGGTGTCAGGTGACAGGGTGTGCTGGGCTGTGTCACCTGGTATACTACCCAGACGGTACACACCAACAGCTCCCACCACAGACTGATATGACACATGACATAGTGTCACCAAAGATGCTGCCTAAAGGCTTAGCATTCCCAGGTGTCAGCAGCATGGTGAAGCTATCCTAAGATGTCTTGGGACACACAGCAACAGAAACCTTATGAACACGGTCCCTTAGGACCAGAGATGGAGGCAACACTCCATATAACAAGATCCCTTACACTGAAGGTTTTGGGAGGCCCAGACACATCTGACCTGGGTCCTTCTTTGTCATCACTCGATGTACCCCCTGAAATACAATGCTTCATACACTTCTCTTTCTATGGAACTAACACAATCACTGCCTGACACAAGGTGAGGCCCATGACTACTAGGTTAGGGGGAGTAACAGCAACTGTCCATCTAATTGATGTGGAAAGATACCAATTGGGATGTAACTGTGCCATAGGCCTCATGTGGGGCACCCATTAAGACAAATCAAATGTACTATTAAGGTGCTTAGCATGGACTTTTAATTAATATATATTTTAATGCTGCCTAGTTCTTGGCTTTTAACTGAAGTATCTCTGTTAATTAGATTCCTAGTGTTTATGCTGAGCAATGAGAAGACTTAATTACCACATTACCATCAGTCAAATGCACCACAATGAAGATGCCGGATAATTGACTGTCTGAGAGAGAACCGAACCTTCTAGGTTGCTCACACCTTCAATCTGATTCACTGCTTCAGGAGGGGAGAAGAGATGTCAGTCAAGATGGGTAGGAACATGCAAGAACTAATTATTGAAAACAAAAAAAAAAAAAACAAAAGCAAGACCCTAATAACCTGAAAATCCAGTAATCTTAATACACTCACTAGATCTGTGAGTGTGCTAACCATTCGGAGGGAACACAAAAATATTCTGGACTGTAAACACAGTGACACATGAAACATGCCTGTTGTTAGCCTCCCTTTGGAAGCTCCTAGATCTCACTCCTGATTCAAAAGAATGACCGAGGCAGTGCTTCTGAATGCAAGGCTAGATTTATTATAGCGTTTTTATTAACAAACTTTCGCCAGACAATTCGGAGTGTGTTGGTACCGCAGGCACGTTGGCTTCAAGGTTTGGCATCTGGCAGTCTGTGGAACTGCACTTCAATCTCACATTGCTTCTGCAACTCTGTGGACTGTCTGGGCAGGACCTGTAGCCAGCCTCCCCTATTAAATGGCTGAATCTACATTTTGGTTCATTATGATTTAACTGTTCTGAATTCACATTTTCATCTGTCTGTGGAAGGCTTGGCTCCATTATCTCCTCCACTGTGTCCGTCTGGTTGGGTAAACTAGAGACCTCAGATTCAGTCCCCCCACTGTCCTCTGTGTCCCCCATGTCTCTACTTTTGCAGAGTCCTCTTTGGTTACCCTCAGGACGGCAACAAGCTCTTTGGAAAGACTCAGTGCTCCTGCTGACAGACAGCAATGGTTCTGCTGTCCTGGGAAGACGTTCATCCACGCTTCGAAGACTGTGCACACTGGGGTGATCAAGCTGTTCTTGGGTCTGGATGCACTGCACTGGGTGGAGAAAAAAATTCCTAGGCAGAGAATTCTGCATCCCCTGGGGCAGCATATGCCGGATGGGATGCAAAAGGACCTCAGCGGCCTGGTGTGTGGCCTTCAGAGGCGCCACCACCTTCTGAATCTGGACAAGGCTGCTAGCGGTGGAAGCACACTGGTGGCATAAGGAGTCACCCATCTGCTGGCAAGAGTGAGGGCCATATTTTAAGTGCGTGTAGGCATTTGGGCAGTTACATCTCTGCTTGAGAGAGAAGCGACACACGGCATCCTGCTCCAGGCAGGGCTGTGACAAGGCTGAGCCTGGTTTGTTTCTGGGGCTTCTGGTGAGGTCGCTGTTGTAGGCTGCAGGCACAGGCATCCCTAGATTCTTTGCTTGGCCATTGAAAAATTCGGAGCAGATGTGTGACTCCTCACAAATACTCTTCTCTGGGGCAGTGCAGCTGCGAGCTGCCAGGGGCTGTAACTCATAAAACTCATGTTCCAGGTCGGGTTTTTGGCCCCTGGCATCCACACGGTAAGCACTGGTGGTATGTGTTTTGCCTGGTTCCCTGTCACCAGGACTTGCAGACAAGGTGTGGGAAAAGGCACTGCACTGGAGCTTTTTAGGTAAAGGGATCTGGCCACAGGTGCCTTGTGGCCCAAGGCACCGACACATGCACTGGAAAAAGAAGGTGGCGAAGGCCCAGCTGATGCACATGACAAGCATCATGAAGGTGCCCAGCTGGGTGTAAGCCAGGACTGTGGAAGGCATCATCATGGCCCCAGCCACAAACGTGGTCAATGCAGCCATGGCAATCGCAGAGCCCATACGACTCAGAGAGAAGATGACCTTGCCTTCGCGGTCAGGATCTGGAGCTAAGCGATATGCCACCCCGTAATGGACGGCAAAGTCTACGGACAAGCCGACTGCAACCGAGATGGTGACAGACTCCAGCACGTTCAGCTCCCAGCCCAGCAGGACGAGGGACCCAACTGTGACAAATATGGTTCCAGCTATGGAAATGATAGCATAAAGGCTTATGATGACATTCCACGTGGTCAGCAGCATCACACTAAATGCAACGGCCACCGAGAGCCCCATGGCAATGAGGGTACCGTCGGACAGGCTGTCCTGAAGGTCATAGAACTCCAGGTTGCTGATAAACCAGCCGTGGCTGAGGCCCTCGGGTGCTGAGCTCAGCTCGCTGGAAATCCACGAGTCTACCTCCTTGTAGAACTGCTGCATCTTCTCGTAAGCCAGCGTGAAGAGGAAGGTACTCTGGAACTCCAGCACCACGGCCCTGATGGTGTCATTGATATCGAACCTCGGCCCAGGGGTCTTGTTATTCAGATGGTACCCTGTGCTCCTGTCCAGTTCCATGATGGCCTTCTTGATGCACAGCTCAAAAACCTCTTGCTTATAGGGGAAGCTGCAGTGGCTGCAGCAAGGGTACAGGGCAGGCTCGTCACAGTCCTGGTTTTCCATCCACTGTTTGAAGGTCTCAATGAAACAGCTGGTGAAGTCCTGTTGGTCAGTCTGGTAGAAGAATGTTTGGTTCCTCAGTTTTTGACAGAAGTGCAAAATCCAGGCCTGGGAGGCTGGGCTAGCAATGTTGAAAGTGCTATCTAGTGCCAGCTGCCCTTTGCTCTTGGGGTTTAGAGGGTTGCCACTGTCTTCTGGGGACACGCCCCAGATTACTGTGATGGGCATATGCAGCTCCTCTCCATGGTGAACCCGCTCGAACATGAAAAGCTTCTTGAACTCCGCATCATAGCGCTCAAAAGGATGAGAGGATCTGAACACCTGAAATCCAGATAACTCCAACGAAGGCAGTTTCATCTTTGGGTTTATGCACACAATGTAGGCCCCACCTATAGTTAGGGCAAGGAACCAGATGAGCCAAAGGTAGCGAAACTTGATGACGATGCATGGTAACACTTTTTCAAAAAAAATCCGAGACGCCTCTGAAATGGCAAAAAGTACCTTGCGGCACTTCTGACAGACCACTGCCAAGCAGCTCTTGTCGTAGGCTTGTGACTGAGGCTTTTTGAAGCAGCTGAATATATTGAGGAGGTATCGCTCATGCAGAACAATGACAGCCGGGAGCCAGGTGACCATCAAGACATAATTCACCAATATGGCGGTTCCTGCATACACCCCGAAGCACCTGATGGCGGTAATGTTGCTAACGTAGTTAGCATAAAAGGCAGCGGCAGTGGTGAAGCTGGTGACAAACATGGAGAGGGCAGCATGCTGCAGGGTGATGCTCACCGCTTCTGATGTTTCCGCACGAGGCTTGTCGAATTTGGTGTAGTTCCAGACATCGCACAGGACAAAGGCATCGTCCGCGCCAATTCCGACCAAGATGATGAGTGCGGTGAGGTTCATAAAAGGAAAAAATTCAAAGTTGAACACAACTCGGTAGAGGAAGTAGGAGACGATCAGGGAGCTGATGATGGCAAACATTGTCATCAGGGTGATAAACATGGACTTGGTGTAGACACACATGATGAGGAGGACGATGACAATGGCTATGGCAGGATACACAGTATCCATGAGGAGGTAATCCTGAAACAAGCTGTGCTTGATGCCGAATTCAATCCCCGTGACGGTGGTGATGCCGTCCGAAGAGTTCCAGTTTTCAAAGTTGTCCAGGTAGATGTTCATCATGCTCTCGCCTTTCTCCGTGGGGGAGAAGAGCATGCTGTATTTTAAAGCTGGCACGGCATAGTCAGCTGTCTTTGGGGTGATGAAGTCCTTGTCTACTAGGTAGTGGAGAATCTGGTACACGGCGTTGTATTTGGTACACTTGCGCGGCACATTGGTGCACTTGAGCTGGTCCTTTCTCCTGGCTGCCTTGTCCCAGCAGTCTGGCCCCAGGGTGCCGTTTTGGTAGTGCTTGGCACAGGTTCGAAGCAGCTTCAGCGTGTGGGAGACATCTCGCTCGACAATCTTCTGGCAGGATGATCGGTTATTCAGAATGGCAATGTAATTCCCCAGGGTCCAGCTGGGACAACAGGAAACAGCAGTGGTCCTCTGGCAGAGGTCGCTGAACTGGGGGTGAGATCTGATCTGCAGAGACAGACATGCAGGACTGGAGTTTAAACAGACTCGCCACCGGCAGTTCACTCCTGCCTCTAGGGACGAGGAAGGCGCAGAAGCTAAACCATCCTCTTTCACAGAGTGTGCTGGTGTGTACACAAGTGAGCACTCCCACCAGGGTCCCATAGTACAGCTATTCTACAGGTTGCTTGATTTTGAACAGCCAACGCCTGTTTGGGAATGACATACCAATATAATGCCATGCCAGCCAGTACTGAGTTTGGCTTAAGAAGAGAGATAAATTATCACTTGCTTAGCAAACAGAGCTTTCCAAAGTCACTGTGGAAGTAATGAAGTGGACATGTTTTCAAGTTCATGCACTCACAGGAGGAAGGAAACAGCTGTCCAATTGCTGTTTTCCTGAAAATTCTGGGTCTTGGCATGAAAGTTTTGGTGACAAATTCCCAAAAAACACAGCTGAAGGCAAAGATGCTATCCCTAAATGTACTCCTATGGCTGCCATACCTCCCCCAGATCCATACCTTACCATCTGATCCCCAGTGTGAAAGTCCTGACAGGCAGACTTCTGGGAGGTACAGTGGATATGTGCCCTTACGGTTCACGGGTGTTTGTACTTTTTGGTGTTGTATCATGACACACAGATGGCACCACCTTAGGAGACAGGTTCACTGGACCCGGAATCTGCAGGCCCTTTGATCTTAAAACCTTCCAGTTCTTAGAACTGTTAGGAACAAATCACTTGTTGACAAATTATCTAATCTAAGGTACTTTGTTTCTGAGTCTGAACAGACTAGGACAAAACTCTATTTGAAAAATGAAAAGTGACTGGAGTCATGAAAAACTTAGACTAAAATTGTTTTCTTTTCTTCTTCTTCTTTTTTTCAAGACAGGGTTTCTCTGTTGCTTTGGAGCCTGTCCTGGAACTAGCTCTGTAGACCAGGCTGGCCTCGAACTCACAGAGATTCGCCTGCCTCTGCCTCCAGAGTGTTGGGACTAAAGGTGTGTGCAACCACTGCCTGGCTCTAAAACTGTTTTCTGAAATAAGGTGAGAAGGGTCAATATTTTAAGATTAAAACATTTTTACAACTGAATTAAAATAAGTATGTTAACAAATATAAATAAACAAAAAAGTAGAATTTTATTTCTTCTTCTACATCCTCATTTATTCAGGTTGGCTAGAATCCTTTCTGGAGAACTTTTCTCTGTTGGTAAATGGTGGCTGGTGCCCTTAGGAACTGTGGCGACTCTGGTGTGGCCAGTGCGTCATTTAGGATGCTGTCCCTGGGAAGGCTGGTCCTGTCACAGTGAGCTGCTAGCACTGCTGGATTGTGAAGTTGGCTCAATTCTACTCTTAGGTTAGATGAACCAGCCTTCTTCTGTGAGGACGAGACGAGGAACCAGTCCCCATTCTGGGGCCTGACTAGAGACCTCTGATCAGAGGGACCAGAGTTGAGGAGGTCGGCCTTATCACTTTCCCTCATCTTTATTTACCAAAGGTTGTTCTAGGGAACCACTCCAAAGTTCAGAAAGGGTGTGGAGAGTTTTCCTAACGTGATTTTACACAGCCTGTACCTTGATTAAACTAGGCTTTGTCAACTGTTCATTAAAATCCCTTTCCAAGACAGAGAAGTCGGCCGACACGCACAATCATTTTGGAAGCCAGACATATCTAAGACCCAAGTCACACATTATACACATCATTAGCCTGGGTAAAGTGGGACTCGTGTGTGGAGAGATGTGGACGGCACAAGAAGGCTGTGGGCTGGAACTGAGGCTGGAGATTCAGTCTGATGTTTGAAGTTTTCCTAATAAAGGTTGCTCGTTTTGGCTCAGCATGGCGGTATGCACTTTTAGCCCTAGCACTCAGGAAGCAGAGACAAGTGGGATCTCTGTGAGTTCAAGGCTAGCCTGGTCTACATAGGAGATCCAGGACAGTCAGGGTTACACAATGAGATCTTGTCTTAACAAACCAACAAGACAGAGAAAAACAAAACAAAAACAAAATGACCTGTTTTGAACAATTCTTTACGGGAGTAAAGAAAAGTGGGTCAAAGAGTTATCATGAAAATGCAACAGAGTAAGCTTGACTTTCACAAAACTTCATTTTAAAGCTTATTTCTGAAAACACATAATTAGCATTTATAAGACAGAGAAATTCCAGGTTTAAAAATTTATATATGTTCACTTGAGAAAAATGGGCTAGTAAGTCATGCCACCCTGAAACATCATCTCCAGTTTCCAGGGCAGACAAGAGTTCACCCCGTAAAGGGATTACAGGGATCCCAGCTAGAAGGGGCACATGTGTTCTACTGAAATGCCCAAGCAAAGCTAAAGCTAATACAGTTGCCAGCCACAAATGCAACAGGGGCATCGCACTATATCCTTGCATAGCCATTTTTTCTAATAAGACTGGGGGTTTTATATGTATATTTGACCAAAGATTAAAAACTTGACCATCATAAATACTAACTACTTATTCACTGGCTATGATAAAAAAAAATGCTAGTTTGCCCCCAGGGAACTATGGTGTTAGCTGGGTACAACATTTGGAAAAACTGCTTTTAAGGACTGTACAGGGTAAGAAAAAGGGTCACAGAGAACGGTATCATGATAGGCACCTTCTAACTAGCCCTTCAGGATATTAGCATCCTCAAGGGAAGGTCCACAGCACTGCCCATGCTTCCAGTGAGCAGGCCCTACATCCCTACCTGTCCATCCATTCAAAATGCTGTCTCTGGGTACAACGTGAGAGAGTCCTTGCCCTCAGTTTACTCCAGAGTGGCAGCGAAATCAAAGATCAGAATTTAATGTGACAAATAGTATATCATGTAGACATATGGGGACCCGCAGAGCAAGTGCCCCAGTCTGAAAGCGCCGCATCACATTGGCAATAACTAGTTATTTGTGACTGGGATAAATACAGAATCCCGTATTATAGTCTGAGGCAAAAAGAGACTGGCAGGCAGACATCTCTTTATGCGGGGAACAGATGTATTCTTGTCATACTTTCAGAAAAGGGATCCTTTGGAATAACCCTAAGACCTAGGAGTTTATAAAAAATAGACTAGAGTTTACAGAAGCAAATCCCTCACGAGGGAACACAGCCCTCTAATTGTAGGTACTCACCAACACAGGTCTTGGGGAATCATTCTGCTTACGTGGTTGTGACATGTCTTTGCACAGTTCCTTAGTTAGATAGTAGCAGGGGTGGGGCTGACTTAAAATAGAGGGTGAAAAGCGAGGAGAGAGAGAAAGGAGACACCAGTTGTGTTTAAATGATACCTTAGCTTTAAAAAGTACTGGCTAAGCTGGAAGTATTTTAAGAAGCCAAGAAAGGAGAACGAGGAAGATTAAGCCCTCCACAGCAGGCTCATCTGAGTCCTGGACTGTCCACCTGGCAACCAAGAACCCAAGGCTGAAGGCAGTCAGAGTACAGTGAGGGCAAAGGCCCCTTGAAAGGAGCATCAGAAAATACATTCCAGGCCCTCCTAAGCTTCTGGGCGGTGGTGGTGGCGGCGGCGGGGGTGTGTGTGTCCTATAGCCCATGAAAGCTAATCTAGAACAGTCCCAGACACCAATTTTCAAATCCCTCTTATGGTCTGAGTCCTCAAAGTTCCAACGTTTCTAATGTGCAGAGACTAACATGGTGAAGTGTTTCCCGGGGAATGATGCTCAGAGAGACCCTTCTGGTTACGAGTGTGAGTCAGCCAGCGGCCCCATAGGACAGAAGCAAGGACAGACAGGGTCAGGGAAACGATGGAGGCTAAGGGACACCTCTGTGGGGAGGCGGACAGAGCTTGTCCACTCTTTCTGGAAGCCCCAGTCTCTCTGGGAATTAGGAGCACAGTGGCACAGAATTTCAGTGGAATCTGGAGACTCACTGCAGCAGAAGACAAGGGAACATCTGGTCTCGCTGAGGTATGGCACTCGCTGCCAGGGTCAACCCACTGACAGCAAAGCTCTTCCTCTCTGGGTCATTAAGTCGGTCCCATTAGCTTGAGAGGTGTTTCTAACCAAGTGCTTAAACACCGTAACAGGGACTCAGGGGTAGGGAGGAAAGGCTGCCAAGGACTCAGAACACTGTAACACACACACAAATTCCCAAAGCAGCTCCAACTGGGGACTGGAAAAAGCTAAGCAGTAATCTCAGAGCTGAGCTGTTCAGCCAAGTTATACCTAACACGTCAAATGGACATTTTATCATATTTTTCCAGAGTAGAATCTGAGACCAGAATACAATCACATTTGCGACTGGTTTATAGACGGGGATTAATTTAACAAGTTAAATTGTTTTCTGAAACAAGTTAAACATGTTTTCTGAAGTAGATCTTTAGGTTCCTGACTGTCTGTCTATTCATTTAATGTGATTCTGTAACTGCCCACACCAAAACACACACACACACACACACACACACACACACACACACACCCCAGAAAAGGAACTATGGACAAGAGTATGAGAGAGGGGCTGGGGAGATGGCTCAGTCTGTGAAGTGTGAGCATGAGGATCTGAGTTCGAGTCCCAGAACCCATGTTCAAAAACGAGCCAGGCATGGTGGCAAGTGCTTATAATTTCAGTGCTGGGGAAATGGCGACAGGTGGGTCCCTGAGTGTGCTGGCCAGATAATCTAATCAGCTCAGCAAGTTCCAGGCCATGTGAGACCCTGGAGGTATTAAGGAAGGGTATCTGAGGTTATCCTCTAGATTCCTTCCACATGCATGCATACATGTGAATTCACATCCTTGCTTCACCTGGCCTCCAATCTCTGTCTCTGTCTCTCTCTCACACACAGAGTATGGGGGAAATGCTTCCTTCTTCAGCGTTTGGAAAAGCTGGGTTCCCAAAACTTGTTCCACCCTATTTATTACCCCATTGGTGACTTTGGCCCCTGAAAAGAAAGTCTGTTCTTGCTGGCTGCTGGGAGGTTACTGACAAGCTTGCAGCTCACAGTGGGCAGATGGCGGGATATGCATTCTTATACTATCTCATCATCACCATTATTTTCCTCTCAATGGTTTCCTCTTCAAATAATTTTTTCACTTACTATTTCCTGTTTAGGTGTGCTTTTTCTGTAAGTGACCTCACCAGGATCACTGGATACGTACATAGATGAAGGAAGTGCTATGTTCTTTTCACTGTTAAAAGCTACTGTGACAGTGTCGCTTACTGACCTTTTTAAGTCTTAGAGTCTAATGCATATTAAAAGAATAAATTGCTATCAAACTAATACTTATTTCAGGCCATGTTGACTCTTTAAGAGTCATTCAAGTAGGAAACAGCATATACAGCAAAACAAACATAGGGCAAGGGTGTAGTCTTCTTATGGAAGCACAAAGTGCAGAGGGTAGGGACATGTTCTGGAGGCAGAATTGCCTGGGTTCAAATCTGCTACTTACTATCTGTGCCAAGTGTCTCCATCTATACAACGGTATTTGGCTCATCTGCTGTGTGGGGATTATACGACTCATTGAAATGTTTAGAATGCACACTGGGAGTAGTCCATGATTACATGGGTCTCCAGGAAGGTAAGGTCTGAGGACCAAGGGCAGGCAGAACACTGAGGGGTAAGAGGCATCCAAATTTAGAGTTTGCATCCAAATGCGACGACAAGTAATCAAACCAACTTCACTTCCCAATGACCCTTCTCATCTGGTCAGTGGCACTGATCCCCGAGTCATGGGCTCACAGAGACGCCTTACGTGTACCTAGCATGAACTACTGCGTGCATTAAGTGCCACTGCATGCTTACTACTTTAAAATTAACTTTCTACCTAAGAGGTGTCACACACAATGAGCTGCCAAGTAAGGTAGCATCTAGCAGCTAGTGGGAGAAATATGTCAAATAAAGCCTGACCCCCGACTAGAAAACTCTAGTCTTTTTACAGATCATTTGTGGGTTTGACTGGGTTGGAACCAAAACAAGGAAGGTGACATGGATAGAAAACTGATGCCATAATCCCTAGTGAGGTCACCCCCAGGATGTCAAATAGCTTTTCCTGTTGGAGAATGGTGTAAAGCCAGGGCATCTAGGGACCAACATACTAGGTGGACTGTGAGCTGCTAGTGCTCTGAAGGAATTCATTAGCACAATGATATTGCTGGTCTAGGCGACTCTATGGGTCCGTTCTACCCCATATTTCACTAAGATGCCCCATTGAGAGCAGAATAAGGTTGTTGGCTAGCTCTTAACAGGGCAGGTGCTTGGGTTTGGGACTAATCTCTGGTTTTATATTTTAGAGTTATGCTAAGAACACACAGAGTTCCTTTCTGCCTGGCTATCATCCTTGGACAGGTCCATTAGTGATGTCAGACAGCAGTTTGGACCTTCCCAAACTGAAAGCCCTTCCACACCCAGGGGTGACTGACTTCATGTTCTCTGGACCTGACATCTGTGTGGCTCCGGAGGAGTCTGGCAGGAAAGGCTTGTCCTGAATCCCAGTATCTTCCAAAGCAGCAAGCTGTTAGATCCTGGGGCAGTCTGGATTGGAGTACAGGGGTGGGGGGCATTGAGCTAGACACTGTATTAATGCCTTAGACACTGAATTATGTCTTTTGATACCCCTCACCCCTTGCTTCCTAAGTTTTCCTTTGAAATCACCACTGATTGCCAGACAGGCAGGCAGATGACTGCACAGTGACAACACTGACAACTGCTCGGGGAGGGCGGCGTGCGGAAGAGTGAGACTAGAGAAGAGAGCGCAGGGAGAGAGGAAACTAGAGAAGAGAGCGCAGGGAGAGAAGAAAGAGACGGATGGAACCACTGTCATGAAAAGAACTGTTAGGAATTAACAGAAGACCATCAAGCTGAGAGGACGTGAGTGGCAAAGGAAGAGAGCTCTTTATTAAAGAAGGCAGCGTGTTTTCAAGATGGGAAAACACAGGACACTTTGATGCTGGGATCTGGAGAGCAAAGCCTGCCTGCTGGGGCTTGCTTTGGGTGGTAAGCCTTGCAGGCATTTCATCGGTCAGACACCAGGGCAGCAGCAGAAGTTTTCATAACAACTTTATTATGCGGAACAGATTTCAGCTATGTTTTACATACCCTGGAATTATCCACATCACACATTGACTTAATTGCAGGTAAATTCCACAGCGTCTCCCCTCCTGCTGAAGCAAATACTACTCTGGAGTACCCATCACCTGGTAGGATGAAGAGAGAGAAAGACAAATGTTTATAGGTTATTTATCTGACAAGAGTCAGGATGCAGAAACAATTCGAATGAGAAGCTGCACAGACAATTTGTTATCAGGAGGGAATTCTTTCCTTTGATAAAGTCCCAGAGAAAATATGTGTGTCTGTGTGTGTGTGTCGGTGGGGCATGGGCATGTGTTAGTGCCACGTTCACTCAAGCCTGTACCCACTTGCTACACAGGAACTTTGTAATAAGTATGTAACAAATCTGCTTCTGATTAGATTATAATTAGGAAGAAAAGGCTGTAAACTCTCAGCAGAACAACTGAAGGTCTCTCTTCATTTCCTTAAGGGCATAAGTAATGGTAGAATGCCATACTAGGATTATACAAAAGGATCATGAGGTGGTTTCTCTGGCAGCTGGCTACAGAGAGATGGGTGACTGAACTACCGCACTCACATGAGAGGCCACCTGAGTGCTGAAGCACTGTGCCAGCCAGGAGCACTGCATATTCTGTCTGTGATTGGGGCTACTCTCCCACCCTAGAGTCTAGAGAAAGAACCTGAAGTTAGACCAACACAAGCTGTTTGAACAAGATCTGGCTGTAACCAGGCCCTGCCACTTACACCTGTGGGACCTCACGCAAGCAGCAGCTAACCTGTCTGCGACTCCTTCCTCATTTGTAAACAGTGACAAGATTGCTGTCAACTAATAGCAAGACTAAAACGGAAAGCAGGTAATCCATGGGACTGCTTCTGTCTGGGTTATTAAAAAGGTTTAGTATGTATCAAAGTGAACAAAGTACATTAAATTTTACATTATCTAAACGTCTAATTGCATTAACAACATCATTGACAAACCATCGTTACAAGTGCTTTTATTCATGATCGATCATTCAGCTGTCCTCAGCAAACACCACACAGCTATTGTCTTATGTAGACTGAGTTCGAGTACAAAATCAGCCCCATGAAAACAAGCATTTCATTCCCGCTGAGCCCTCGAGGGTTTTAGTCGAGCCAGAACTTAATGCTCAGAAGACAACTGTTGGGGTGGACTACTGGGAACAAAAGCTAGACTTACTTCCTGAACTCACTGCTGTTCTTAGTAAGACATTAACAAGTGCTGATTAAGCAATTATAATACTTTGAAAGGGAAACAAAACAAACAAACAAAACAACAGCCCAAACATAAAAATAATCAGAGTTCAGTTTTTCTAATCTGTGTTTTAAGAGGCAGAAAATGTCTGAACTTGAACTTGCACTGCTTCCTAGAATTAGTACAAAATCTGAATCTTCTCCTCTTCTCCTCTCCCCGTCCATCTGAGATATCAGGATCTAGGTGGGTCCTCTGGTATTTAGTTAGGCAGAGAAATATACAATGAAGGGGGGGTGGTTCAACAAATTGAAATCAAAATAATTTTACTATTAATATTTGCTCAGTCAGAAACTAATACCCTCAATCCTCAATTCTCTGTTCTGACCACGGAACACCTAATATGTCATCTGCAGTTCCTTGCTATCTCCTGTACACTCTCCCCTGCAGTTACCACCTAACAAGCCGACTTTACGTGTAACTGAATTTCTCTAGTGAGTTGGCTGCTAAAATTTCAATCTGTGGTTCCACACTGAAATCTGGATTCTTGCAATGCCTGGGGCTCAATTCTGTGAAGCCACATTTTGCTGCAGCTTCTTCAGAGAGAGCAAGTGGCCCAGGGTTCTGGCCACAGTACCACGTCCACACGTCCTTCGCAGCCAGCCTGACCCACTTCCAAGCTCTGCGCCTCTACACAACACACTCTGTTCACCCCTCTGTTTCCACTATTAAGTGATGGAGCATGGTTCTTTTTGATCTGGGCCACCCTACCCCTCTGGGAGGTCACCATATTGATAGGAAACTTAGTGTGGACACCCAAACAGCATAGGGTATTACAGTCAATAGTACCTGAGTACTACAGCTAAGAATTCCTGGACTCAAGTGATTCTCCTGTCTCAGCCTCAGAGTAGCTGGGACTGCAGGCATGCACCACAACACTTGGCATACAGATAGTTCTTAGTATGTTTGTTTTTACTTAAACAAAGCTATAAAACTTTTTTGACTAATAGATTATTTCAGGACTGAATAAAAATATGTACTTGTTAACTGATCCAGAAATAAATAGGAAAAAGGATTTGACATGACTTTCAGTTCAGGCAAAGCAAAAAATTTTATTAATCTCTTCCTTCTATTTGAATGGAATCCTTTCCTTAATTTTGAATCATAGGTAAATTCTCACTAGTGGATGACTACCTAGCAGGAAAGTAGCTGACGTAGCTGACATCTCTGAGACTACAGAACCTGGGAAGCTGCTGGGTTTTATCTCACTCCATCCTGCCCCCAGGAAGTTGCCAAGGACTTGGTCCATCCAGACCTCACTCACTTGGAACATCGCAGAAAAAGCTGTCTTTCTGGAAGTTCCAGTCTACTTCTCTTCTTTCTCTTTCATGATGATCGTCTGACCATCTGTCATCCCGGTGGCTGAAAGCGAAAAACAATCTGATCTTTGATAAAGTTCTGGCTATTTCAAAGAGATAGGCAGAGTCTAACAGTCCAACTCTAAGGCTCCAATCTATTTAGCATCCGGTACCAAGCTGGAAGGATTTGTGTGAACAATGTTAGTTTTTCCATGTGTAAAGAAGAAAAACCTCACTTTTCATCTTAGTACAGCCAAGATATTTTAATGACAAGTTAAACTTAATGGCAAAGGAATTGAGCCTTGTGTTTTAATTTAGCCTTTTTGCTCAGGCAATAAGAAGGATTCATTAAGTAACATTATATTTGAAAGTCATATAAAGTACATGATTACCTTTTGGCTTGCTCTTCTGCATACTTATAAGGATAATTTGCTAATGTTGCTTTGTATCCTGTATTTTTCATCATGTTATTCCACGTGACCAGCCTCTGGCCTATTGCAGTCCCTCTTGGTTCAAAACCCTGAGACAAAACATTACAAGTTCCTATTAGTGTATACTATTTCCCACTAATTACAATTACGTCAATGACTTAGAAAAGCAACAGCAAAGCAACACAGAGTTTTCAACCGGAAACACAGGCATTCCTCATGACTACAGAGGAGACCAGTGTTAACACACTGCCTTTTGGATAATACTCATCTCTTTGCTACGACAAAGCCATAAGGCATCTAGTTACATGCTTCAGGAAGTGGGGAAAAGCACATCAGAATTACCTGTGCCCAAGTATTTAGCAAGTGCTTAATTCTAACTTGTAAAAATTATGGTCCAATTAAATTATGTTATACATTTTCACAGTGTTTTACCAAGAGTATATCATATCCTTGATCATATTTTTCTCATTATTCCATCCCAGAGGAACATTTACTTAACAGATCCTGTTACATGGAAACGCCTTTACTTTTGGGAGGTGGGGAGAGATGCATAGTATTAAGATCTTTATGAAAATACTTCCAAGAGTATGGACAGTATTCAATATGTTAATTATTTAATCCTTGATTAAACACGGGGACAGAGATGTAGGGACATCTTGAGCTTGAGCGTGAGCAAGCTCCTTGACCTTACCTAAGAGTATAAATAACACATCTGTTTGGGTTTTGGTTTTTGTTTCCGAGACAGGGTTTCTCTGTAGAACAGACCTAGTTATCTTGGAACCCCCTCTGTAGACCAGGCTGGCCTCCAGCTTACAGAGATCCACCTGCCTCTGCCCCTGGGATTAAAGAGTGTTGGGATTAAAGGCATGCATTGCCACCACACCTGGTTAATAACTCATCTTTACTTGTAGAAAGAGAGCTATCTGGTTACTGGGGCTGCAGTAGGCTTTTAAAGAAATGGGGAGTTGGGTGTAGTGGCTCAGACCTGTAATCCCAGCACTCACAAGGCTGAGGCAGGAGGATGACAAGTTCAAGGAGCTACCGTGTAAGACTCTATCTCAGAAACAGAGAAAGAAAGAGCTGCTAACAGAATGTTCCCCACATTTACTTAATTCAGGGAGATGGTTTGAGGCCTAGGACAGGTCCAGTTCTCCTTACCAGCAGCGGATCAGAGAAGTCGGGAAGCTCCGGGACCAAGACTCCCACCAGGGCACAGACCACGATGAGCAGAGTGCACATGCCCAGGACCACCACAGGCCAGTCGGCTAGCAGCGCTGCATAACTACAAGGCACAAAGCGAGCAGAGAAGACCCCTGAGGAGCAGTGTGGAGGTAAGGCTGCACACAAGAGCAGTGTTAGATCCCCATGTTTAGCCCAGCACAGATAGCTACCAATATAATTAGAAGTGTTTCTATACATCGACGCAGACAATTTCAAGATCACTGTCCCTTCATTTCTCTGATAAAGTAGCATTGGTTAGTGGCCACAGGCTACTGGGCTAGTCTAGGCAGGCTATATGACAAATAGCAGTTTGTATTTGTATGGATGCCTGGGAAGAAGCAGACTAAAGAAGAAAACAAAATATAAAAAACCCAGAAGCTCCATCTTGAAGAGTCTTTCAGAACTTTTGTTTCTGTTCTTATTTTCTTCCTCCATACTTTTAATCATCTCTTTTAAAAGGAAAAAGTCTATGAACAGGTACATGTAGTGAAATCCGAACACACCCCAGTTATACTCCCTAGAGACACTTCCTCCCTAGAAATAACTAATGAAGATTTTCAGGGGATTGTGAGCTCCCAAGAGCAGAGGAATTTTCTCCAGTCAGTGTGGTATCAGTGCCTAGAATAGGAGTTTGTAGGAGGAGCCCAATTAATTTTTATTGACTAGCAGAACGCTGCCCCAGAGTCCTACCACCCCTTGGCACCCCAGCCCCTATAGGCTGCCCCAGAGTCCTACCACCTCTTGGCACCCCAGCCCCTATAGGCTGCCCCAGAGTCCTACCACCCCTTGGCACCCCAGCCCCTATAGGCTGGCTCTGGTGTCATCCTCCACAACTACCTCTGTCATGCGCTGCTTCACACACGCACCACCTCTGCTGTGAGAGCCATTTCTGTGCCCCTCCTGCACTGTGCTTGCTATCCTCACTCTGACAGGGATGACCAAAGTGACAGGTATGAACTGTCAGAACCTTGTGAGACCGAAATTTTTCTAAGTGTCAGAGAGTATCTGGGAGCACCTAGTTGCTCCAATCTTTATTAGAAGAAGAAAACCCCAAAACACCCAGTGTGTGACTACTTTTCTCTGGTGGTTCATTGGCAACTATGATGCCTAGATCTGGTCCATGTGAAAGAGACTTCTTTATTAAGTATATGAGGCATTTCTTTGAGGACACGCTAGCGATTACAAATAAAGCTGGGGTTTACATGCCTGGAAGTACTGCTGTATAGACAGCCCTTCAATCTCCACACTCAGTGCTGACTGTGAAGTACTCAGAACGGACTCTATGGGCAAATTTACTTCAAATTATCACTCCGATGGAAGAATTAAGCCACAATAGAGTTATGCCTTAAGGAGCTTGCCATGGCATTTTCCACTGCTTGTTCTTTTAAAATGACTTTACATGAATAACGGTCTGTACTCACTGCAGTGTTAGTGGCTATGTGCCTTACACAGATGTCTACATCATTCTTCTATCCACCCTAGTGGAAAAGTTGAGGTCCAGACAGGCTAAGGAATTAGTTGAATCATAAAGCCTTAGGTAATCTGGGTCTAGAGTCTGGCTTTTAACGCCTGTGTTTCCAACTGTCTCTTCAAACACACGTGAAACTAAAGACACAAGGAAGCAGTAAACTTGCCAGATTCTTCTTCAAATTCACACTATAAAATGTCTACGGCTGGAGACATGGCTCACTCGACAACAGCTGCTCACATCCCACAGACAAGAGCTTTGTTCCCAGTGCCCACAGCTGTCTCTCCAGCTACCTTTGCCAAACCTTAACCTCAGCACTGGGGAGGCAGAGGCAGGTGGATCTCTGTGAGCTGAAGACCAGGTTAGTCAGCATATTTGAGTTCCAGGTCAGCCAGAGTTACATAGTGAGATCCTGTTTCAGAAAGAAAGGAAGTCCTAGCCCTCCACTAACCCTTAGTTTCTCTCTGCAAAATCACACAGACCACGGGGACACTGAGTTGATCATTATTTGTCTGATTGCAAATTCTGGATTTAAGACTATGGCATGAACATTTTGTTAGGCAAGCTAGAACTGCCTTTAGGGATGACTAAGGATATGACGGGAACCCATGAACCCCAACGTCCTCCCTGAGTGGCCACCTGCCCCCCTGCAAACATCCTCCAGCACACAGTGAGGAGATCACTGTTTTGTCTGAGGAGCACTCCTGAGCCATTTCATCCATCACTGCATTCTTTAGAAAGAGCACTTTACACGAGACCTGAAAATACCAGCCATGAAACGTGGATGCTCCGGACCTAAGCGCTTATTCATTGCATTCTAGAGGGAGCCGCCCTTTCACATGAACCAGAAGTTGTTCCTTCTTACAAACATGCTATCCATAGAGGACAGTGGCCTGCATTGCTTAGCTTTCATCTGTAGCTTAATATATCCAGAAGGACTTCTTGTTTTGTGTTCTTGAGAAATATGCACACATACACAGAAACTCTAAAACTCTCTTTCAATAATTGCTTCCCTTGCCTTTGAAAACATTTGGTTTTGATTCCACAGTCCTGCCACATGCTGCATATATGCACCAGCGCCATGTGGACACTTTATGGTTAGTTCTTTCGCGCATTCTTCTGCACACATTTAACCTCACTATATCACAACTCCTTCCGCACACAGCAGATGCTTCCCACGCTGGCCTCTCCTAGAGACAACTGTTCAGCACTGCCATCTGAGCAAGCTCAGCGCTGTGGGGAGATGCACAGCCGTTTAGACAATGCTTCTCCTGAACAGCACTGACTGCTGCAGGACTTCCGTCCCTAGTACCGACTTGGCCCATGTGCGAGATAAAATCCAGACAACGGTTACAATATCATGGTTAAAAAAACCTATAAAAGTGGGAGGAGTAAAAAATATTTAAGACTGCCTATAAAATACACAGACAAACCTATAACATTTCACTTCTAACCAACACTAAAGCATGTACATGTTATTTTTTTTGAAAAGTGAACCATATGTGCATTAGAACAATTTTTAAAAGGACTGGTCTTTTACACAGGCCACCCTGCACACCAGGTAACACTTATCCTGCACCTACCTGCCTAACTGGGAGACGTTTGGCTAGAACTCAGCACAACTGTGAATGCTTCCTCCTCTGTAACTTGTGGATTAGGCAGGGAGTGACCCAGAAAGGCTGGGAGAGCTCTCCCTGAGGAGAGGCCTGAAGCTCTACCCTAGCCACCACCGTATCAAGTTCATGTCATCTCTTGGTTGGCTCTCAGATCCTCTTAGAAACAGGGTTTCTTAAACGTTTCCATGCACCATGACTCTGAGTGAGTAGGCAGCCTGGCTCCCTGGTGAGGATGGCACTGTGTGCTAGACTGGTATCCAATTGGAGGTCCCCTGAATATACTTACAGAAGCTCAACCTTATTGCCCGGATTATTCTGGAAGTAGACTGGAGATAGCTGTGAAGTGTCTTACAGAACCACCTTATGCTCAGGTCACAGACTTCACAGGAAGCTCCACAGAAAATTACTTGCTTCTCTCCTGGCTTACCCTTTGTAGCCTCTGAGAAACCTGCTCAAACCTCCCTGAAAGGGTGTAACTGGACTAGATGTCAGGACCAATCCCCAGTAGCCTTTCCTCTCCTGATGTTGGCACTGCCCAAATCAACCAAATGGTCTTGGTTTCCACCTTACAGATCTGAGCAAATTTTAAGATCTTGTGTTCTCTTTTCTTTTCTAAAGAACCCCCCACCCCAGCTTATTGCTTTCCCCCAAAATCCTCACAATTTTTCTTGTCCCTTAAGGGTAGGCATTTCTAGTGGCATCAGTTGTTAACCTAATGGGAAGAACAACTCAGATTCGAAAAAATTCACACACACAAACAGGATAAACATCTCTTTCCTTTGTGTGAGGTTACATATTCATCTAATAGTACATCAATAGTAAGATGCAAGGCATTGTGGTAAAGCAAAGACTGCAGAAAGATCTGTGCTCGAGGAATTTACAGCTAAGTGCAGAAAATCAGACAGGTACAGATATCTACAAAAGCAGGCAAAAGTGTGGTTCTAAAAGAACAGAACTGATGCTTGGCCAATGTAAAAGAAGAGGTTATTTCCAGGTGAGGTGTGAACTAGAAAATCAGGAAAGGCTTTTCGGAGTAAGTTGTATTTATAGGTAGATATGCTAAAAAGAAAAAAATTAAGATTCTTTAAAAAATCAATTTGGTAACAGAGGAAAACCCAAATCTTTTCAAAATGTTAAAATTTTAGTCTGCTGAGAAAATCATTATTTCCAAAAAAGTGAGATTATTTTTGTTAATAGGGCATGTTTATTTGTGTATCTTTCCCCATGTCTCTGTCTCTCTCTTTCAGGAAGGGGCAAAAGTAGAAGAACTAGAAAAAGTATGGCATTTACATACAACAAAACAGAATACAATTAGTCCTTGAAAACAAAGGAACTTATGACACGTGCTAAAATATGAATGGCTTGGAGGACATTAGGTTAAATGGAATGAGTCACTCAGAGTGACAAGAGATGGATGACTGTCCTTAAATGAGATACCTAGAGCAGCCAAATTTATAGACAAAAAAGTAGAACTGTGGTTGCCAAAACTATGACAAAAGGAAATGAGGACAAAGTTATTGTATAGCATTTCAGTTTTATAAGATAAAAATGTGTATGTGTGTGTGTGTGTGTGTGTGTGTGTGTGTGTGTGTGAATGTGTGTAGTCACAAAATGGTGCTCTTCAAACTGGTTAAAACTTGGCCTGTGGAGTTTGGCTCAGTGGCTAAAGTGCTTCTGGTGCAAGCATAAAGGCCTGAGTCTGGACCCTCAGTACTGACTGTGTAAAGCCAGGCACTGGGGACTGAAACGGGCAGAGCCTGGGAACTGCTTCCTGGTTGAAACAGCAAGGTCTAGGGCCAGGAAGAGGTCCTACCCCAAAAACTGAGGTGGAGAGTGACAGAGGAAGGGGAGCTGACATTGAATTCCAGCCTCCATATCCTGCACACAGAAGAGAACCCCCAACCTCCCCCTCCCAACCCCAAAATAGTTAAAATGCAGATGCTGTTCAGCTCAAGAGAGTGCCTGTTTAACAAATGCTGGGCCCTGGGCCCAGGTCCTTTATCACCCGAGAAGGCTAAATGTAATTTATATTTTATTCTTTTTAATCAAAATCTTAAGTTACTTCAAACAGGAAAGTCTGCTAATGAGAATTTTATTTATTATTAGACAGTGAGTGCTTCCCTTGGGAGACTGAGTTTTGCTTTAGACCAGTGGTTCTCAACCTTCTCAATGCTGCAACCTTTTAATTCAGTTCCTCATGTTGTGGTGGCCCCCAACAGTAAAATTATTTCATTTCTATTTCATGACTGTAATTTTGCTACTGTTATGAACTGTAATGTAAATTTCTGATATGCAGGATTATCTGATATAGGACCCTTGTTCAGCCCCAAAGGGCTCCCTCCCCACAGGTTGAGAACTGCTGCTCTAGACAGTGAGTGCTCCCACTGGGAAAGATGGATTCTTTTCTACCTGAGCTTCTGTGGCAGCCAAACCTCACAGGTCACTTCAAGTTTAAGTGTGATGACACTGTACCTAGAGCCACATTGTCTAAGAGCATAGGACAGTGTCTTTGCTTTATTTTCAAGAGTTCTATCTAAGGGTTTTTAGGGTTCGGCACTTAATAGTGAAATGGCTATATCCCTATTTCCACCACTTGCACCAAGAGTCTCACAACTGCTTGTTGCTTTAGTTTCAAATTTGATACCATTGGCCTCCACAGGCACCCACACTCATGTGCACATACCCCAAGACATATACATATATCTAAACATAAACATATATACATATGTATAATTAAAAAATAAAAACTTCCACATAAATGAATACCTTCATCTTAATACAGTTAACATTTTTTTTTAAAAAAGAAAAACATCTAATGCATTTGAAATAAACTACCATTAATTCAAGTCACACTAGTTGGCAGAATGGTAGATACTGTTATTCAACAAATAAGATAATGGAGGTGCACGTGACCCTGGCCCCTCCTGCCAACAAAAAGGATAGAAAAGCCAACTTGAATAGGAAAGAATGCAAAATAGCTAGACAAATATAAATGCAGACTCGAAGGGAATTTAAAGGGTAAGAAAATCTGCTCTGTTTGAAAAGTACTTTTCTAGATATTGGGTTCTGAAAGCAGTTGATGTATAAGAAAAGAAATGTATTTTTCCTTCATAAAAATATGAATGAAGAAGGAGGAAAGAACAAAATGTAGAGAAAGCAGAGAAACAGAAACTACAGAGAAGTTAATTAGCAAACAAGATGATTTAAATTACTCTACCTTCTTGGGAACTTGAAAGGTCTGGATGGCCTGAAAAAAAAAAAAAGGAAAAATCAAAAGAGAAGGATCAGAAAGAAAGCTAAGTAATGTAAGGGCACCCCCCCCACACACACACACGCCATGCCTGACTGAGCGCTCCTCTGTGAAGACTCCCAGGAGGTAAGTGAGGTGGCCTGATGTCACGCAGGTGGGGACACTGAACCTCCACCTCAGGGTCTTTGTGCTCCAGAAGACATACTCAAGTGGCCGAGAAGAGTCCTTGGAGGACTGCTGATGGACTCACAGCAGAACCCTCTCTGACAGCAGTCCTTGTCCCTAAGCCTCCAGTCCAAGCAGCCTCCATTCATCCCCCAACATGACACCAATCCCTTCTTGTGCTAGAAATACTCTGCTTTCTCGTTGAGATACCAGCTGACTCTCTAGTTTTCAATTTCTTATACTTACCTTCCAATGCACTTTAAGAAGGATGGGCTTATATTTCAGATCACCACCTTCCCACAGTGTCTGTGACTATTACCTCGCATCACTGGTACCCTGCCCACCCAAACATACAACACTAAGCTTGCAAAAGAAATTCCAAACTCAGCCTCAACTTCTGAACTCTTTATCCCTACCAGATCCATTAATTTCTCATTTGCTGGCCCATGGTAACCTTTTAAATAAACATTTGGTGAACAAACAGAGCCCACTATTCATGTTTCACTGCTCTAAAGCACAGTGGTTCACAGTGTGGCCTGAAGACCACAGGGAGTTCCTGAGACCCTTTCATAAGGTCTGTGCAGGTCCAAATATGTATCTATGGAAGGACAAATTTCCTTTGTTTACTTCAAACAGACTGCAACACAATACACTGTCTCCAATCAAAACCCTGTTCTGTTCTGATGAGCATACATCAGAGAGACCCACAAGTAAAGAACAGGAGTACACACACCACAAGCTGTATTGTTAAAGTATTCTTCGTAAAAATATAACTTTTATTATTATATAAGGGACTTATTATATATAGCTATTTTCCATATTGGAGATTGAACAGACTCACACATATGAAGCAAGTATTCCAACAGATTTATTAAAGACCGTCTTTCTAAAACTTTTGAGAGAGGATCTCACCAAGTTATTTGAGCTTCCAGTGACCTCGTTCTGCAGCTCAGGCTTGGTTTACTATTATCTATTTGTCTGTCTGTCCGTCCGTCTGTCCACCCACCCATCCATCCAGTCACCCACCCACCCTCTCTCCCATCCATCCATCCATCCATCCATCCATCCATCCATCCATCCATCCATCCATCCATCCATCCATTTATTTACTTTGGGACAGGGTTTGTGTAGCCCTGGCTGTACTGGAATACACTCTGTAAACCAGGCTGGCCTTGAACTTACAGAGCTCCACTTGTCTTTGCCTCCTGAGTGTTGGGATTAAATATGTGCATCACCACCACCTGGATATTGTTGCTGTTGTTATTATTATTACCGAGTCAAATAACTTTTCTAAGGTTCAATATCAATATGGTACATTTCAGCTATTACACATGAAACAAAACCCCTTTCCATTTGTGTAAAGGGACCATGAGAAAAAAAGGTTGAGAATGACTTCATTAATCCAGATACTCCATGTGACTATCTGCTGACCGAATGACTGTAAGTGAAATCTACTGCAACTCATCACAGTAGAAGAAAACAACCTGCAATGCTGCCTCCAATTCTCCACTCCAAGCTCTGAGTCCTCCTACTCCAAGCACTGACTGCTACCACCCCAACCCCTGACTCCTTCTACCCCAAGCTTTGACTCCTCCCACAGTTCACAGCCTACTCAGGGATTCCTTGTGGAGCGAAATGTCTTTCCTTATTTCCGTCTGCCACTGAATTTCTCTAAGATGGATCTAATTCCCAGCAAAGCCATGAATGACAGCCAGGCTCCCAAACTGCATGGACTTTGCACTGTAGAATGCACTGTGTGTGAACCTGTTTCTACAAAAGACTTGTGTTCTGCATTTTATGTTTCCTTCACAAATCTATTAAAATGATCACAGTCAAGAAGAGGGAAAAACTGCTAAGACCAGAGGCCCAGGAATGGATCCTAGTGAGCATGCATTCTGATTCCATTCCAGCCCCAGTTTCAGAGACGACCTCCTCCGGCTTCTGGCCGCTTGTATTCTCAACAGCAGAGCTGTATGGAGAACTGGAGCTTGTTTAAGAAAAAATGTTTTTATTTGAAATAAAATTACATAGTGTTCCAAAATTCCTTCTCCTCCTCCAGTCTTCCCCATGTCTTCCTCCCACTCTCAAATTGAGAGCCTTTTTCTCTGATTCATATTGTCTTGTGCTTGTATGCACGTACACACAAATATATAAACATACACTGCTGCGTCCATTTTTTCTTTTGTTAGCACTATGTGTTGAACAAACAATAAGAGGGCACATATCTGGGAGAGGCTAATTTTCCTTCCCTCAGCAGTCATTACTTATAAGTAATTCTTTGTCTTGGGCTGGGACCTGCAAAACACCCCTTCCACGTTTATGCTTCCACTGATATTGTCACTGTTCTGTCTTGTTTGTGCAGCCCATGCTCTGAAGCTCCTCAGCGGCTAATCTGCTGCTTTCTGGGCTGTGCCTGTGTGTGTGTGAAGAGCCATGAAAAAGGGAACCCAGAGGGACAATTGTAAACTGCAAAGTATTAATTGTTATATAAGAAGTTTCTTTCTCTCCCTCTCTCTCTCTCTCTCTCTCTCCCTCCCTCCCTCTCTCTCTCTTTCTTTCTTTGAGAGATGTGGACTCAAAGTCTGTTCCTAGTAAGAACAATATAGAAGAGGTTTGTGCTTTGTGATAAGGCAATATTATATATTATAAGGCAAAAAGGTTTGTGCCTTATAATAAGACAATATTCACAGCATTCCTAAGAATACTTAATAACTCTTTCTCTGTAAGTAGAGATTATTTTTAAGCTCTAAAAGACTACATGCCTATATTTTCTTCCTTTGCTTTGTGTCTCTGCATCCTACAGTAAGGGTTCTACGATCCAGTACTTCAGGAACTCTTACTTGAATGGTAAAGAAAAATTCTTCTTCCTCTTCTTCTTCTTCTTCTTCTTCTCCTTCTTCCTCTTCCTCCTCCTCCTCCTCCTCCTCCTCCTCCTCCTCCTCTAAGAAGCATTTTACATGCACTCTGCGACTGTGGAATTGTGACGTAAGCACTCTGGGGCTCAACTGGCACCCTTTTCATCCACACCACACAGAAGGTCACTGTCTTTTCTCTGGTTTGGGACCTGGGATATCTGAATATATCCTGGTAATGCTGACTGTAATACTATCTATGATGGTTTCCCCCAAACCCTTTATATTTGTTTCTCCATGTCTAATTCAATAGTAAATTTTTCTTGGTAGCAGTTACCTTTATCTAATTTTCCTAAAGCAACATTAAAAAAAAAAACAACAACAGCTTTCTTTCAGTGCATACACACAAATGGAGTGTGTTAAAATTGTTTTTAATTAAAAGACATAATTACCAAGACAAGACCACCTAGCACCCATATGTTTGGTAAGCACTTTTGTATCAAGTGCTGGGAGGGGAACCAGCTCCCTCCCCTCGCTGCATACGAGGAAGGGTGAATTGGCACAGCTAGCAGGGAGGCAAAGCTTAGAAGCAAACATAGAGGCAAAGCACCCTTTCCGTAAAAATGTTCACTCCTGGAGAAATTATGAAGCAATTAACTTCTTTTGAATAAATCTATGGGAGAATACATGAACCGATATTTTCAAATGTAATTACATACTAAATTTTATTATAATAGCATTGAGATATAATTCACATACCACATATACTTTCACTTAAAGTAATGTACATGTGCATGTATTTTTTAGCACTTTGACTGAGCCAAGTAACCCAAATCACAACCACACACTAACATTTAAAGACTAAGCCATAGGAACTTCATGGATGGAGCTATTAACGAGCCATGAGAAACACTTATTTTACACACAGTAAGATGAAGGCCCTGAGCAGGGATGTAAACCGCTGCATGTCATGCCTTCATCTCTTAGTCTTCTAGTCACACATGTCCTCAGGACTTCTTGAAATTCTACAAGCTAAGAGATGTTGTCATCCCTAGACCAAAAATGATCCATAGAGCTACAATTCTGGACTACATCATAGAAAGAATTTGCAAAGAAATGAGATTTTATGGCATACATTTGGGCTGTAAAATACGTAAACATTCTTTCCTCCCACTCGACCCCATCACATTTTGTTTTTCAACTGAGAAATTCATTGTGGAATCTATGACCACTTTACTCCCTACAGAGAGGATTCTTTCTGCTTGAGTGCAGACTTCATTTTACTTTAAATTTGAGACAGTTTGTAGAAACTGTCAACATCAGCTGAAAAAGAAAGATTGAGGTTACCATGAAGATACCTCCTCCCGGGGAAACATTCGATTCTTCTGAAGTTTCTGTACTAACAAGCATGACGAGCAGATGTTAGACACACTACCCCAGACACCACAGGTAGAGCAGCCGAAAGCTGTCTGATTTGCAGGGCTGCTTCTTTAACATCCCAAAATGGTACTCACATGGAAACTAGGCCACGTGACGGAGGTCTAACTTGGCTAGCGTTTCCTGGGCCCAACACAGCTTTCACAATTGCCCTTTAATGTCCAGCCACTAAAAGCCCCACTCAATGATCTTTCACCTGAGTTTTAGTATCCAGTGCTAATCAACAACTCCTTAAAAAAAGAAAAAAAGACAGACAACCTCTTTTTCACAGGGCTAATTCCCCTTTTGCTATCATATGGTCAAAACATATGCCTGCTTCCGGACAGCCAAGCCATCCAACCCAAGAAACAAGAGCCTCCAGCGGCGACATCTGCCTGTCCTTCTCCTGCAGAGAAGGCCTGAGGAAAGGCAGCAGCTGCCCCCTCACACGCTCGCACACTGTGGTGCAGCTAAGGAGGGGTCTTCACAGTTCCCGACCTGCAGACCGGCTGCAGCACCATTCCCTCCCTCAAGAAAGCATCAAATAGGCTTTTAAAAGGCACTCGGAAACTGGAGGCCTCATAACTAGTGACAGCCACCGGCACCCCATGCCAGGGAAGACAACAGTTCTGGTCAGCTCGGTTCCAGTCCGCTCATGGCCGGGGACTGCCCAGTGCACGTACACGCACAAGGCGGCAACCAGTCTGTGGGGAGGACAGAGGGTGACTGGAGCTTTCAAAGAAGGTGACGGAAAAAAAGCAGAGAAGAAGCCAAGTTCACAGGTGACTGGGGACAGGTGGAAAGCCACACAGGCTCTAGGTCTGCTTCCCTCAACTTTCTTTTCATGAGCTTTGGGAAGAAAGAAGGCAAGGCTGTAGAACAAAGGAGTGAAGACACAGGTAAAGAAGCCTGCCCCAGCCAGGATCTTCCTGGTAACTGCAGGATCACCCTCATAGCTACCACAGGGACAGGGCCAGCTTCATGCACACCAAGGAGCTCCTCCTAGCATATGGGAGAGCAAACCTATAAAAGATGGCCTTGGGTACTCCTGAGCTTTATGGTAGGCTCCAAATGAGAGCCAGAAAGTGTCTCAAGCAGCACTCTAGGGCTCTGCAGTACTGCACTGCACCGGGAAGTCTCTGCAAGGAAAGACTCTGCAGTAACACTGCCCCACACTGTGAAGTCTCTGTAAGGAAAGATTCTGCAGTAACTGCACTGCACGGGGAAGTCTCTGGAAGGAAAGACTCTTCTGGTGTTTGAAGAAGAATCTGAAAAGAGGAATCCACACTTTGATGAGCACTCTTTCAAAAATTCCCAACAAAAACACAACTATTCTTCACCATTAAGTATTTCCATGAATCATCACTGGCACACGGCTACATTGAAGATGAAACAGATACCCGGAGACAAGCTAGCCTGGGTTCCAGGGCATTTTTCACTCACTGCAGATGAATGTTTATGGCCTGTGTCAAGTGACTCAAAGGATAACAATAACCACAACTTCCTGTGTAGTGCATTTCCTGCATGCTTAAGAGATGCAGATGCAGAAGTGCCGCCTATCTGGATATCTAGAAACCAGTGAACAGAGGCTGGGCTTACTGCACAACACACACCAAGAAGTGAGGAAAGGTGGGAGTGGGAGATTAGTATTTAAGGATAAACACCAAGTACTTCATAAATGTTAAAAATAAATTTAGCATATGCTCAATAGCTATTTTAAATATGAGGAATCTGTAAGAGAATAGTGAAACCAGAATGTATGTAGGAAGAGCAGGGCTTTATCTAACTTCATGAACAAGTCCCTGCATTTCTCTCCCTGCATTACTCAAGGCTTGAGAGCTAGTACAGGGAACAGCTTTCTGAAAATCACTGATCATTATCCAACAGAAAAATATATTACTACTGTTCTTTTAGGAATGTGATCAAATACGGTTAAGTAATACAGACAACTCATGAATAAATAAAAAGTTCTTCATTTTTAGGTTCTGTGAACCTCTATGGCTTACTTTACAGTTTCGATGGCACTGGCCAATAGCTGAATATAAAAAGCTGGTGGGTACTAACGGTAGGACTCGGTGTCAGAGCACCTGCTGGGCATGCACAGAACCTGGGTGGATTCTCAGACTGTTACAGAGTGCCAGTGTGCCTGTTTATCACAGTGATATGGGAGGGTTGAGAAGAGTATCAGGAGTGGGCGTTACCTTGTATGTCTTCAAGACTACCACATAGATAAAAAGGAGCAACCTTATACCCCAATAAGACATTTTCAAAGAACTTAAAATAGATTGAATTTTAAAAAACCATACTTAATTCTACCTAAGTCAAATATTTACTACACTTTAACTTTCACCAAGTACTCTTCTCATCATTGAAATCACATGTGTGATTCAGTTTTTTTTTAACTTAGCACAAATCCTCCAGTCCCTGGCCTGGGATCTAGCACAGCAGGTACTGGAGTAAGGTCAGAGCTTGTGCTGCTCACTGCCCTAGGCCATCTGCCAGGACAATATGATCTGCAGGTCAGCACAGAGAGACCAACACAAGAAATACTCAAAATTTAATGGCACTCTCTAAATTAAGTAAATGAGGCAGGAGAGCACCCGACAGTGCACTCCCAAAGACATGTCCTGGGTCTTGAGCTAAGAAGCAGAATTTGAACTCAGTGCTCTGGGAAGGCAGGTCAAGGAAGTGAATGCTGGGTCAACACCGTGCTGGACACTCTCACAGCAGTATGCACACAGCCACCAAGAACCTCAACGGGAGGAGGGAGAAAGATTAGAATTTGGGGCTCAAGAGACAAAGGTGGGGACAGAAACAGGAGGACGCTAACACTCCCAAAGCAAGAACTGACACGGTGAAAACAGCTGCTCTGGAGGACTGTTCTGATGGCCCTGGGACACTACAGGCAAGGAGCCAGCTTAGGAGCTACATCAGTGAGTGAAGGCCATATACGACGGTGACCAAAAAACATATAGGAATTTAATTTCAATGATTGAGGAAGCCTCTGAAAATCCTTGTAAACACATGAATCAAGATTACAATACTGGCTATTCTAAGTGTTTACGGTGTTATAAGGAAAAAGGATATCTGAGATAAATAAAGATTTGTACTTGGTAGGGTTCCTGTAATATTTCCAATTCACCTGTTGGATATGTGTGTGTATGTATACACATCTATAATATTTTGTATATAAAAATATGGGATGGCATATTTTTAGTAAAATGAATATGCCTACAGCTATTTTAACATGCTAGGCTTTCAGGTATGAACTTATCTGTGCCTCAAGTGAGGTCGGTGATAATCTGGGTACAGACAAAGAGTTGTCTAAAAGATAAGCCTGGAAGTTGAGGGCAGTTTTGTGTTTAACAGGGTAGGTTTCATTAAGCTGAACTCAATAACTATATTTCATTAAGATAAGACACACCGGTATCATTACTTTCAAAACATTTGGGTCCTATCCATAACAACCCACTGTTAGGATTTCATCACAGGCTACATGTTACTCAGGTAAGACTCTGTACAGCAATTTCACCTCTGTGAAAGCATACACCTGCCTCTAATAAGTAAGTTCAAATCAACTGTTTAATTCATATCCAATCTAAAATTTATTCCTTTACTAGCAAGCCAAGGCTTTTATTATTAGGGAGCAAAAGTATAAACAGGGCCTGGAGAGATG
This sequence comes from Ondatra zibethicus, assembly GCA_004026605.1. Taxonomy (NCBI): domain Eukaryota; kingdom Metazoa; phylum Chordata; class Mammalia; order Rodentia; family Cricetidae; genus Ondatra; species Ondatra zibethicus. The sequence continues at coordinate 127,083 of PVIU01001432.1, read as the reverse complement.
GCTCAGTGGCTAAGAGCACTTGTTTCTCTTTGGAGGACCTGGGTTTGATTCCCAGCACTTACATGATGGCTAACACCCATTTCTAACAGGGAACTTGATACTCTCTTCTGGCTTCCATTGGCACTTCATATACATGGTGCATAGACATACATATAGGCAAAACAACCATATACACAGAATAATTACTAAATTCTTAAGTTATTTTATAATCTAACATTTGTTTAAGTCTTAGCACACCTACATTCAAGGTAAAAATTACAGAATCTCCTCAATATTACTAATCTTTCTTGAATTCAATTGAGCCAGGCTGGGGGAAGGAGTTACAAATAATAAGAATGCAGTGCGTCACTCTGAGATACAGCATAGAAGTGCCCCCTTGCCGCCGCCTTATTATCTTCACTTGCCTGGTGAGGAGGCAAATCTGTGTCCACAAGCACCTATAGACATTCTTTAGGGACAAGTTTAAGAACAGTAAGTGGTGAAACTGATTTTCCCTTATGGTGTACATTTCTAACTAAAAAAATTAATTTATGGGGGTTGGGGTATAGCTCAGTCACAGAGCACTTTGCTTGCCATGTATGGGGCCCTGGGTTCAATTGCCAGCATATTTCATGCCCACTCCCTGCCCCCAAAATTAACTCAATGACTGTCAAGAGCTTTATTTAAATAAAGGTCAAGGCAAAACTCTTAGCAGTCTTAGTAGAAATAATAGTGACCCAGAAGGAAACTCTTCTCGATCAAAGTCTGATTAACAAAGAAAGCAAAACCAGCTGAGCATAAGAGACTGCGACTAAGGACCAACGGAATGCGCTGTAGATGAGACAGTCCCTCTGTGCTAACACAGGTGTCCTCAAGCAGCAGAGATGTCCCTGTTACCTTCACCAGTGGTGCAGTCAAGCTAAATTGTGTTTCATTTTATATTTTTTGGTGCTGGGTATTGAACTCAGGACCTTGTATATGCTCAGCAGCACTGCACCACGGAATCTAACCCCCAGCCTGTTAAAATTATAAATTCATGTATTTTTCTCCCTGAGACAAGGTCTCATTTGGCTGAGTCTGGCCTCAAGCTCCCTATGCAGTAAAGGCTGGGCTTGAGCTCCAGATCCTCCTGCCTCTGCCTCACAAGTCCTGAGATCCCAGACAAGCACCACCAGGCTGAGCTTCATTTGCCAACTCTGAAACCAACTGTATATACTAGCAATAGCCAGATAATGATGTCACAATATTTAGAAGCATATCTCAAGGATGCTGTTTTTAATAAAAAGACCACAGTGAGAAGTCAGAAGACCTGTTTCTATAACTGGGCTTTAACCTCTCTGGCTCCAATTTCCTCATCTGTAAAATAAAGAGTTGGATTAAATTGTCTCCAAGGTCCTTTCCTGCTGTGAAATTCTATTACATTCTGCTCTGGAATTTTAGACAATTCAGATCACTGTGTCTTCTGTCTCCTGGGAAATATTTCAACATTGTCAGGATAAAAGCCAAGCACCAACCAAATTCAAAGCCTGTGTTAAACATTTCATGTACATGTCAACAGAAACCCGCGGGCTTACGATTTTAAGTATCTAAGTAAAGATTTAATGGAAGGGGAAAAAGACTTGGGGGGGGGGGAATGCTTAAAACTGTGACAGGAGAGTAGGGCAGAGTCTCCAGGTGCGACCTTTAGATGAGCTCGGGAACTGGCGAGCAAATGACTCCTAACCCAGATGGAAACTGTGAGCGAGTGACGCCTAGCACATCTGTGCTAGCACATCTGTGCTGGTGCTCGCCAGAGCTAGATACTATGGGAAATAACGCCAGGTTATTAAGAACTCTGGCAGGGAGCAGTTGTCAGCCACCTCAGGGGTTTACTACAACAGCAAAACTCAGAGTGCTTGAAGCTGAAAGGGTATTTTAAATTCCCCAAGCATTTGTTCTGAGTTTCTCATTTCATGTCAGAAAGACCATATATAACCTTTTCCTTTTCAAAATTCTAAAAATGTACCTTTGACAGGTTTTTCATTAAGTGTTTTGTCCATTTTAAAATATGATCCAGTGGTAGGGAGCTGGCTCACTCCAGCGTGTGCAAGGCCCAGGCTGGGGTTCAGCCCCCAAAACTGTGAGAAGGAAATATGAACTTAAACTTTTAAGGAAGGAGAAAAGTTTTTGCTCAAGGTATTTTTTGAATGTTGGCTTTGTTGTCTGTTATAAAGCACACAATTCATTTTCTTAAGTCTGAAAACAAAACACTCATCCACACTCTCATACAGATAAAACCTGTGGCTTCTTCCCCCATGCCTAGTACAGGCATTGAACATGTGTGTAGCCAGTGCCACCACTGAGGCATGGTAGCTCTCTGGGTTATTGTTTTCCATGTATTTCAGTTCTTCTGGAAAGTAGCTGTACTAGATTTTCCATAATTTATTATAAATCACACAATTGCAATCATATTATTTATCTCTTAATTTACACATACTTTCCTTACTTAAAGGAATCTTAAGTTAATGTTATGACATATTACAACTCTGGCAAATATTTTTCCTAGTGATCTGTGCATTAAATTTCTTTTATTTTATTAAAAAAAACTATCTTTTTTCATTCTACATACCAATCCCAGTTCCCACTCCCCCCCCTCCTGCCATTCTCTCCACCTTCTCCCCACCCCACCCCTATCCATTCCTCAGAGGGTAAGACACATTGCTTTGGGGAAGGACCAAGGCTCTCCCTACTATATCTAGACTCAGCAATATCTTCCTCCAAAGAGAATGGGTTCCAAAAAGCCAGTACAAGCAGGAGGAATAAATCCTGGTGCCACTGCCAGTGGCCCCACAGTCTGCCCCAGTCATACAACTATCACCCACATTCAGAGGGCCTAGTTTGGTCCTATGCTGGTTCCTTCCCTGTCCAGCCAGAGTTGGTGAGCTCCCATTAGCTCAGGTAAACTGTTTCAGTGGATGTCCCCATCACGGTCTTGACATCTTTGCTCATACTCTCACTCCTCCCAATCTTTGACTGGACTTTGGGAGCTCAGTCCAGTGCTCCGCTCTGGCTCCATCAGTTGCTGGATGAAGGTTCTATGTGACGTTTAAGATAATCATTAGTCTGACTACAGGGCAAGGCCAGTTCAGGCCCCCTCTCCACTATGGCTTAGGGTCTTAGCTGGGGTCATCCTTGTGGATTCCTGGGAATTTCTCTAGTGCCAGGTTTTTTGCTAGCCCTATAATGGCTCCTGAAATCAAGATATCTCTTTCCTTGCTCTCTGTCTCTGTCCTTCCCCCATCTTGACTCTTCAGTTCCCTCAAGTTCTCCTCCCCATCCCCTTGTCCCCTCCTACTCTGCTTCTACCCTCCCTTCTTCCCCCATCCCCATGCTCCCACCATTTATATGGTGGGTTAAATTGATAAATTTCCATATGTTGAACCATCACTGCATCTCTGGGATGAAGACGACTTGATCATGGTGGATGATTTTTTTTTTATTATGTGTTCTTGGATTCAGTTTGCCAGTATTTCATTGAGTATTTTTGTGTCAGTGTTCACGACGGAGATTGGTCTATAATCCTCTTTCTTGGTTGAGTCTGTGTGTGGTTTTGGTATCAGGGTAACTGTAGCCTCATAAAAAGAGTTTGGCAATGTTCCTTCTGATTCTATTCTGTGGAACGCTTTGAGGAGTATAGGTATTAGCTCTTCTTTGAAGTTCTGGTATAATTCTGCACTGAAACCATCCAGCCTTGGGCTTTTTTTTTTTTTGTTGTTGTTGTTGGGAGGCTTTTGATGACTACTTCTATTTCCTTGCAGGTTACAAGTCTATTTAAATTATTCACCTGGTCTTGATTTAATTTTGGTATGTGGTACCTAGCCAGAAAATTGTTCATTTCTTTTACATTTTTCAATTTTGTGGAGTACAGGCTTTTGTTGTAAGACCTAATGATTCTATGGATTTCCTCAGTGTCTGTTGTTATGTCCCCCCTTTCATTTCTGATTTTGTTAATTTGGATGTTCTATCTCTGCCTTTTGATTAGTTTGGATAAGGGAGTAAGTCACAAAACAATCCACAGCAGTTTGGAATTATGATTAATAAAAGGGTTATTTATTTAAAGGAAAAACTTACAGATCACCATCCTAGACAACAGCCCTCTGCAAGACCAGAAAGAGTCTGGTAGCCGGAAGTGGAGTCTGAAGCAAGAGAGAGGGAGCACATGGCTCCCGCTGCTTTTTTCAAACTAAAAAGACCATGCCCTAGTGGGCTGGTATCTTTAAGGCTATTGGCTGAAGGAGCAGAAGGAGCTCCCGCAGCACCTCCCCCTTTTGTTTAAGTAAGAGAGTTCTAAACCTACTACAGAATTATATACAATAAGAACACATATCCTATTCTAACTAGCTTAAGTCTCATATAATAAATAACTTGGCCAAGTCATGAGAGGAAAGTAACTACATTTATCTAGTCTTCAACCCCATCGAAGATCCAAGAAGGGAAATAATGTTACCTGAGAAATTAGGAAGTGCAATCAAACAACTTCCAAAACATGCAACAAATCACAGAGACAACTGGCTACCTGGGCAATCACCCAAAGTCACGTTTGCAGTGTTGAAGCAACCAACTTTGGCTAAGGCCTAGAATAACTGACAGATTATTTTTAAAGGCAAGAAAATTTTCAAAACCATCTTACCCTGTCTTGGCAAGATTTGACAGTTCTGTTTATCCATTTCTGGATACTATGTATTTTGTCAATAGTTGAGGTATGGGCAGTTCCTTTCCCAGAGGCTGGTTTTGCCAAGAAGAAAACAAGCTCCAAGTGGAGTGTCGTCGGTGCTCAACAATCTCTCGGGAATAGATCAGTGTTGCCAGGAGCGATTGTGTCTCGCTACCACAGAACTCCAAGTAAGATTAAATGCCATTTTCTATAGCTCTTTGAAGAGGTTGAAGATTATTTATACAGAATATAATCCCCAGGTATCTAAAAAACCCGATTAGTCTAACTATAAATATGACAAACATAAATGACAATTGATCTATAAATATTAATACCTATCTAACTTAAAGACTAAGACAATAAACAACTGTGCAATAAATGAGGACAATGATCTCCAAATGTAAACAATGTACAAGTATCTTGATCAGAGGTAGAAATGTACACTGCAATATGGTAAATATATATATCAATACATAAACAATATATAAGTATCTTAATCAGAGATAGAAATGTACATTGCAATATGGTAAGTATATATATCAATGCATAAAACATGTTTTAAACAGAGATAGAAGCATGCATGCATACAATATTCAATATAATTTAACTTTGTATCTATATACAAGAATCTATGCCAATGTAATTATCTATAAACAATAACTCACAAATACCAATCTATTATCCTACCATACCTCAACTACTGACAAAATGCATAGTATCCGAAAATGGATAAACAGAACTGTCAAATCTTGCCAAGACAGGGTAAGATGGTTTTGAAAAATTTCTTGCCTTTAAAGTTATTCTAGGCCTTAGCCAAAGTTGGCTGCTTCAACACTGCAAACGTGACTTTGGGTGATTGCCCAGGTGGCCAGTTGTCTCTGTCATTTCTAGAGTTTTGGAAGTTGCTTATAATGCACTTCCTGTTTACTTAAGTAATATTATCTCCTTCTGGAGTCTTTGATGGAGTTAAAAAATTTATAGATATAGTTTTCCTTAGTTATGATAAAAGAAAAAGTAGGTATAAATATTGTAACTGTAATTCTTGCTTGATAACTGTTTTGTTATATGTAATTTTACTATGTTAAAGTTAAAGCCTTCCTTTTTGTTTAAACAGAAAAAGGGGAAATGGTGTAGGAGGTCCTTCTGTCTATGTGTTGCTTTCATTGGTTTAATAAAGAAACTGCCTTGGCCTTTTGATAGGGCAGAACTTAGATAGGTGGAGTAGACCGAACTGAATGCTGGGAAGAAGGGCAGTGTGGCAGATACCATGAATCTTCTGCCTGAGACAGACATAGGTTAGAATCTTGCTGATAAGCCATAGTCACGTGGTGATACACAAATTTAATAGAAAATGGGTTAATCAAGAGATGTGAGAGTTAGCCAATAAGAGGCTAGAGCTAATGGGCCAGGCAGTAATTTAATTAATACAATTTCTGTGTGATTATTTTAGGGGTTAAGCTAGCCAGGTGGCTGGGATGGAAAGCAGGCCTTCTCTCCCTCAACATAAGGGTTTGTCTATCTTGTTGATTTTCTCAAAGAACCAGCCCTTTGTTTCCTTGATTCTTTATATTGTTTTTTTGTTTCTATTTTCTTAATTTCAGCCCTCAATTTGATGATTTCCTGACATCTACTCCTCCTGGGTGAGACTGCTTTTTTTTGTTCTAGAGCTGTCAGGTGTGCTGTCACTAGTGTGAGATTTCTCCACTTCCTTTAAATAGGCACTGAGTGCTATAAACACAAACCAAGGGAATTCTGGAAATGGAAAATTTGGGTAAATGAACAGGAACTACAAATGCAAGCATAACCAACAGAATACAAGAGATGGAAGAGAGAATCTCAGGTGTTGAAGATATTATAGCAAAACAGATTCATTGGTCAAAGGAAATGTTAAATTCAACAAATTCTTAAGACAAAACATCCAGGAAATCTGGAACACCAAGAAAAGACCAAACCTAAGAATAATAGGGATAGAAGAAGGAGAAGAACTCCAGCTCAAAGGCACAGAAAATATATTCAACAAAATCATAAAAGAAAACTTTCCTAACCTAAAGAAGGATATGCCTACGAAGGTGTAAGAAGCTTATAGAACACCAAATAGACTGGACAAAAAAAAAAAAGCCACTCATCAAATAATCAAAACACAAAATAATCTAAACACAAAACATACAGAATAAAGAAAGAATATTAAGAGCTGCAAAGGAAAAAGGCCAAGTAACATATAAAGGCAGATCTATCAGAATTACACCCAACTTCTCAATGGAAACCATGAAAACCAGAAGGTCCTGGACAGATGTGCTGCAGACACTAAGAGACCATGGACACAAGCCCAGAATACTATATCCAGCAAAGCTTTCAATCACCATCAATGGAGAAAACAAGATATTCCATGACAAAACCAGATTTAAACAATCTTATCCACAAATCCAGCCACATAGGAAGTACTAGAAGGAAAACTCCAACCCAAAGAAGTTAACTGCACCCACAAAAACACAGGCAACAGATAACCTCACACTAGCAAACCCCAAAGAAGGGAAACACACAAACCCTACCACCAAAAAGTAACAGGAATTAACAATCACCAGTCATTACTATCTCTTAATATCAATGGACTCAATTCACTTATTAAAAAGACTCAGGCTAACAGATTGGCTATGAAAGCAGGATCCATCCTTCTGCTGTATACAAGAAATACACCTCAACCTCAAAGACAGATATTACTTCAGAGAAAATGGTTGGGAAAAGATTTTCCAATCAAATGGACCTAAGAAATAAGCAGGTGTAGCTATCCTAATATCTAACGAAATAGACTTCAAACTAAAATTAATTAGAAAAGATGGAGAAGGACACTTCATAATCATCACAGGAACAATCCATCAAGATGAAGTCTCAATCCTGAACATCTATGCCCCAAATATAAGAGAACCCACATATGTTAAAAAAATTACTAAAGCTTAAATCTCACAACAAACCCTATACACTCCACTCTCCACAATGGACAGGTCAACCAGACAGAATCCTATCAGAGAAATAAGAGAACTAACAGATGTCATGACTCAAATGGACTTAACAGATATCTATAGAACATTTCACCCAAACACAAAAGAATATGTCTTTTCAGCACCTCACAGAACCTTCTCTACAAACTCATGGAAATTGAACAGTGCTCAACTGAATCACCTCTGGGTCAAGGAAGAAATAAAGAAATTCCTCGAATTCAATGAAAATGAAGGCACAATGTACCCAAACCTATGGGACACTACAAAAGCAGTGCTAAGAGGAGAGGTCATAGCACTAAGTGCATTAAATTTTTTAAAAAGTGTGTATGTGTTTGCAGGGGTCAAGTTTCCACTTCTATCGCATGGGCCTGGGAATGAACTTAAACTCAGGTTGTCAGGTTAGGCAGCAAGTGTCTTAAGCCAATGAGCTAGCTTGCTGTCTAACACTTTTTAACATGATTTTTCTGACACACATTTTAGTCCTTTAGTTAACATTTTAACATATTAAAATAGTTGTAATTTTATTTATAATTTTTATGAGTATTTCCACAGTCATTTTTGATCTAAGGTTGGGCTCCTCATTCCATTTGTTGAGGATCTAGGCCAGCCCGATTAGTTTGTGATATTTCAATTCTTATCTTCAATAATAGTTTATATTAAGACATTAAATAAGAAGAGTAAAATCCAAAAGCTTTTTTTACACAAAGATACACAAGAATGCACCCAGGGGACAGAACTTTCAGGGTATAACTGAACCATCATGATCCAGGCTATGGTCTAGTGCCATCTGGTAACGGTTTTCAGTTGGGCTATATCACCAGTGGGGACACACACGACCCTGCAGCTAACTTCTGGATCTTAATAGGAGCCACCAAGCCTTGATGTGCTTTGGGGATTTGAAGAAATGGACTTGGAAGATGATGGGGACTGAGGATCTCTTTCTGTCTCCTGACTTCCTGAAGGGATGACCCATGATTTCTTCATGTATCAGAAGCAAAGAGCTTTAGCTTGGCACATCACAGGCTAAGACTGGATGGATGTCAGAAGCCAGAGTTAGGAAGAAGTTTTACTTGGGTTAGGTCTTATAAACTCCAGGCCCAGTTTCACCTGTCCCAGTAAAGCCATCAGTCTGCCTACCAATTCCATTTACAGAAAAACACTTGTTATATTTTGACCTCAAAATTGGGAAGTCCCAGGATAGACTACATTTAGGAAACCCTAGTTCCTTTTAAAATTTACAGTGTTATTCTTACATCTCTAATTTGAAAATAACTTCAGTTAAATTAATTTAGAAAATAGTATCAGACCAAAAGAGACTATTAAAGTCAGGTACACAACTTTGATCCTAGCACTTGGGAGGCAGAAGCAGGTGGATCTCTGTGAGTTTGAGGCCAGCCTGGTTTACAGAGTGAGTTCCAGGACAGACAGGGCAATACAGAGAAAACATGTCTTAAAAATAAGCAAACAAAAAAACAAACAAATGAGAGAGAGAGAGAGAGAGAGAGAGAGAGGAGAGAAACTGTTAAACAGGCTATCAGCTAGACATAGGGACATTAGCTCTCCATGACACATGCATGTTAAATCACAACCCAGAACAAAGATTCTGAAGGAACTTTCAAAAGCCTACGGGTTCAATCCCTAACAGGACATGTGGGAACTCCCACATGCTTTCCTTGTGAACAGACATTTCCCACAAAGGGGACTCATGCAGGATTCCCAGTCAACTGAGCATATCAAGTTTTTCCAGACCCTTGTTACAGGATGAGGTCTGAGGGAAAAAGGGCTTATGAATCTGGACTCCAAGGCTTTCTTTTGTCTTAAATGTTCAAATCACCCTCCCGTGCCTTCTTCCCAATCCTAAATCCGACTCTTCTATCTGGAAAGTTTAAATCTTGCTACAGTCTTGGCATGCTTCTCCCCTACCATCTCAGACAGGGCGATGGGAAGATATATGACTGCCTTCTCTGAGAGGGCTGCCGAAGGACAGCCTTTTATTTTCTCAGCAGTAGCAAATCAGTCTTTCTGTCACCTCTTCTCCACCCGAAAATTCCAACTCACTAAGCACTTGCTGAGCGAGAAAAAACAAGAGATATCATTTCTACCCTCAAGGACCAAAATAGGAAGATAAGAGGCGTGTGAAGGAGAGAAGCACATTCCTGTGCTCACGCCACAAACTATATTCCCACCCTGTGAAATCCTAAAATCAAAATGCTACATTTTCACCATTTTGAAATCAGGGGGAAAATATAAGCAGCAAATTGAAAACTAAAAGTAGACTGGTCTTCCCAGAGAAGTTACTGAGAGCAATGAGGCAGCTAAAAGGAACCCTCCACCATTCTCCATCTTGTCTAACTCCAACGAGCACAGCATAGTCCTGGCCTTCCCCCTGTTCTAGCGAAAGTACAAGAGGGTGAAAAGAGACGTCAGGACATAGATGGAGCTCTCTCAAATCACACACATGGTTTTTCCACCACAGCACTGGAGTCTTCAGACAAAGGAACAGAATTCAAGGACAGTGTGATGGATGCTTATATACACACACACCTAGGTAGCCACTGATTACAGCATGACATTTTGGCACGCAAAAGCTCCCTGTGCCTCTTCCTAATCAATAAACACATTCTGCCCCCAGACAGAGTCAGCTTGCAATATTCAATCATTGTAGATTCGTTTGCTTACTGGATTGTCTTTTATTAAGAGAAAGATAAAATTTTAAATAGAACCTTAGATCATTAAGCTTATATTTAAGAAAATACATAAAAATAATCCAGTAATATTTTCAATGTCTGACTATGAAGCAAGACTTCCTCCATCTGTTCTCTTGCAGTTTTAAGAAATACCCAGTCAGATGACTTACAAGTTATAGATCTAAGATCTAATGACCAATAAAATTTCACCTCACACATATAAAACGCACTTATTATCACTAGCACTCAAAACCCACTGTGTGCCCCACATCAACTAACACGTGTAAGCCTAACATGCATAAGAGATGCAGGGTGTAGAATCAGGCAGGACTCTTCCTCAGGGTCCGTGTGAGGTGGTGCTGTCAGGATGCTGTCTCCATGACCCAAATGCTGCCAGAGTGTCCTAGGCCTGCTACCAGTGCTCTTACAGTTCCTCTGCGGTCTGCGCAATCAGGACCATTTCAGTTTTGTTACCTCAAGATTGAACCTGCATGGTGCCCACAACAGAGCTGGATGTGACAACTAGCTCTTAAATACTGCTGGAAGTGAAGAAGCTCCAGCAGATGCTCTCTAGTGTATGTGACAGATGACTATGGTTAGGAGGAAGGACTCGGGGTCTCTAGTGTGTATGACAGATGGCTGTGGTTAGGAGGAAGGACTCGGGGTCTCTAGAAAAGGCTGAGCTGCTTATCCACTGGACATTTTTTTTTAAAGCATCATGTTAATTATGTCAAATTTTTAGGATTCAAGAAAGTGTATCTAATTTTGTGTGGGGGGCATTTCAAATCAAACAGATCAGAACTCAATTTCAAGTTCTACCACATATTGTTAACTATTGAATTATATTTAAAATATTATTCAATTTTCAGACCTCAATTTCTTCTATAAAGTGCAGATGACAATAATAAAACTAAATTCCTTGGTTTGTTTTCAAAACTGTAAAATATGTGATGCCTGGATGCAGTAATAGCCCAATGAAGTTATTAGTAATGTCATTATATATTTTAATGGCAACCTTATGCCATTAAAGCTCTCAATCATTTAACCAAGGACATAAATACAGTGTATGACCAAATCCTGTGTCTTAATTCTTACAAGTTTTAAATTCAGACTATTATACATAACCGTGGAATCTTTTAGAATATTTTTGGTAACAAACTTAATTATTAAAACTATTAGAAAGGTCATTTTATTATAAAAATCACAAATTAAATAAAGGAGACCATAGGATAATTGAAATGTTATGTAGTCTAAGTCACAATGCTGATGTGCACTCTCAGCAGCTTGTGACCAGTACATTTAATGTAGACTTGATGCATACCTGGTTCTTTTTACGTGAAACCTGTGTACCTGTGGGTGAGGAGCAGACATTACATTATTTCAAAATGCTCTTCTCACTCTGAGACCCTCATGGCACACTTCCCATGTGTCACTCAAGTGCATTCTGCAATAATTTATATCTTAGGGGAATTCATAAAAATGAAATCTGCTTTTCTTTACATAATGATTTTAAACAAAATGTCTTAGGGCAATTATTTTTGGATATAAATAAAATATTTAATCTCTAAACAATGTGATCACAAAATCCTACTGATCTCTTTACTATCGACCTGGCCCCAGACTATGAGCATGCCTTCAGCAGTCAAGGTCTGCACTTTAACACATAGATTTAGATTCTCTTTATAACTGATAGAATGTGCCAATGTACAGGAGAAAATGAAGCCCATGTTCTGCTGAAGGGTCTGTGGGTGACTCAACAGGATGGAATAGCCATCTACCTGCAGGCTGGCCCAGCTGCCAGCCTGTTTCCCTTACATCTTCTTATTTTAAAGCTCACCTAAGCACCCAAACAGCTCCTGATTAGTGGGGGGGGGATGTTCTCACCTCCAATTAAGTTGTTTCTTAGTTTGCAATTTCCCCCTAAAGTCATTAAGAATATTATTGGGAAGATGTGCTTTAGGCTACAACAAATGAGGCCAAAATATAGTGAACATGTAAGTATCAGATCCCCATACCAACACAGCCAAAAATTAACACCTGAAACCAAGATGTCTGTCTGCTAAAGACATGGAGAGAAAACTCTGTTTACAGGATTTGTTTAATAGTTGTCAATTATAAACCAAACCTGGTAACCCATGGTACTGCTAAGGTATGTTCCTACAGAAAAGATGTTTGTGTATATAAGACACATGATGCTGGCTCATCTACATGGTCCTACCCTACCCCCAAAACGTGTACTAGTCAGATGTATGTAACAGTTTCAGTCCAACTTAAGGTCACAAGAAGCTTTCTCTTGGGCTGGTGAGATGGCTCAGCAGGTAAAAAATGAGTTTGCTGCCAAGCCTGACAATCCTCAGGACCCATAAGGTAGAAGAAGAGAATAGACTCTCACAAATTGTCCTCTGACCTCCATGTTCATTGTGACATAAGTGCATGTGCGTGCATGCACGCAGGCACGCACACACATACACACACAAGCAAGCAAGCAAGCAAACAAACAAAACTTTCTCTTAGTTGAGTTTGGTCTCAAGGAGCAAGCAAGGAATGAGGCTACTTTGGCCAACAACAAAGAAATCTTGCATAAAAAATACAGGGGAGTGGAATAACTGGGGGCCTTAAGGTATAACTTCCTCTTCCTCTTACACTATTAACAAAATCTTTCTACTTAAGGCAATCTTAGGCCTAGCATATGTCTGAAAAGCGAGGGAAGCAAGTCATGGAATATTCATTTTCAGACACATTCAACCTCTGCATTTATCACAGGGATGGTGGAAGGCAGTATAATCAAAATACCACAGGGTTCTGTTCTTGGGCAATGCACACCCAACAAGAATCTAGGAATGCCTACTTACCACCAATGGGAAGAACTAGTTGAAAACAATTAGAATTCTAAAAGGGACAACTGATGAATCAAAAAATACTTTTAAAGACAGTAGCTTTGACATTCTTTTTTAGGACACGCAAGTTAAATATACATAATTTAGTTGGAGGTTATGAAGCAAACAAGCCCTGCGAAGTTACACTGTATTGTAAAGTACTTTATCCTTAAACTCAAGCCTTTCTCTGTCGGACTGTTGCTGTGAATGCTGTGCAAAACACGCTTAATCAGTATATAATACGGTTTTCTTAATATGACATGAATAATTCCATTAATAAGAGGCCTGAGAAAGGACTGCAAGAAAGCCAGGAAAGCCTTGTTAAACTTAAGTAACCAAAGAGTGCGGAATGCAGAATGAAGCCTACAATCCTCAAGTCAGAACAGCCACTAGACACTAATGCTGCTCACCAGGAATTTCAGTTGGGTAAAAAGCAATACAACTGGAGCTCAATGTGGAGTCTAACTACTAGAGAGAAGCCCTGTGGTGATAAAATGGCACATTTAAATAACTCTTTCCTGGGTATTCCTTTATAATGAAGCAGTTTTAGCTTCCAGTAACCTGTTAACAAATCACTGTTTGCAGCAGAAAACCAAAGATCCTGCATGTATAGGAGACACTGACAGTCAATTTCTGACTACACTTCTATCCTGTAAGGAAGTTCCCCTGCTGGAGGAATCTGTTCTCAGGCTGGCTCTCCCTGAGCCACAGTTCCTTGCCTACATCCTCTCCCTAGAATAACATTCAATCGTCTAGAAGTTGGAAGCAATGCACTGCACATCTACCCTTGATTCCTTTTCTCTTCACTAATGAGGCTATGTTTGGCGGGTTGGCTTTATTTTTCACTTATTAAATATTATCTTTTATGTGTACAATTGTTTTGCTTACATGTATGTCTGTGCACTGTATGTGGCTTGGTGCCTTTGGAGGCCAGGAGAGCGTGTAGGATCTTCTGGCACTGGAATGACAGGTGACTGTGAGATACCACATAGGTGCTAAGAATTGAACCAAGGTCCTCTGGGCCACTGAGCCATCTTTCCATCCTCTGGTCTGCTGTTTGCAAATGAGGAGCTCTAAAGAACATGAATATATTCTCAAAGACAGGTAAGGTCTTCACACTTTCTCCCACTACCAAGGAAGCATCTCATCACATGTGAGAGACCAGCAGGGCCTACTTCTCAATATCAAAGTGTCACACCATATCACTGAGCTCTCTGCAGGAAGAACATGATTGGTGCCCCATTATCTATTTAGTTCTTTCAACAATTGATTTCTGAATGTTTACCAAATGCCAGACACCTTGCTAGGTCCTAAAGAATACAGAATGGTACAAAAATGGTTTTAAAAACTTAGGACAATATCAACCATAAGTATTAGAAGTAAACAGTTATGGCATATAAAGTAGTCAGCGATACACCTATGCTGTAATGATGGTTGCAGAACATTCAGAACCCAGTGCATCCGGGGAGTGGTATCCTTGGACAGGTTGTTGTAGGTGGCTTTTCAGAGTTGAACATGATGAACACCCTGTGACAGACCCCACAGCTGGCGGATATCAACACAAAGGAAATGGCTGAGTGAAACCTGTCCTGGCTTAGCTCCTACAGGTCTCCTCCACCTGTATTCAGGACCTGTACAACTGTCCATGTTTGAGAAACCCTTCCATTTACTATGATACTTTCTTCAGACTTTCCTATGGTCTCAGTTCCTTCTTTAGGGCTCACACACCCTCTAAGCCTTATTTTGTTCCATGAAGTCACTGAGTGACTTTTGCCTAAATCATTCCTTTTCAGAAGACCATAAGTTGTTTGATCACAGTTGACTATTTTAACCAAAGAGGTGTTGTAAAAATTTAAGTTTGGGGTTGCTTGAAATTTTTTTTTAAAAAAATGTCTTAAGAAATCACTTTATTCTTTAATCTAGCACATATTTATTGAGCTCCAAATATGCCTCTGGCACAGAGCTATATTTCAAACTCCCAAGTGCCAAGCAATCAATTGAATATCTGGTTTGTGTTAAAGTGTAATTTTGTACAGTTAATTTTACTGACAAGGGTGCCAGTACAGCAATCAAAATTCTTCTATAAACGTTAAATTCTATAAATTATTTTCACTTAGCAACACACATTTGGGAAGAAGGTGTAGTCAAAAGCAGCTGTCTCTTTCTTGGAATCTAAGAGGTAACCATGCCTTTTATTTAAGCCTCACTGTTTAACAAGTATCTTACAACCCTTCAAAAATCTCTGCGAAAACTTAAGCCATTCCCCACCCCACTTCTCTCTTTACCTACAAACCATCAGTAAGTAACATGGAAAGAAATACAGAGTATATCTGCTTCATTTTCAAGAGCTATGTTAATTTTATGAAATAAAACTGGTTTTGTTTCTTAACATTTATTATTAAGGTAAAGACTCACCAAGGCTCATATTCTGAAATGCAGTACACACTGTGCAATGCATTCCATGGGGCAAAACTCCATAAAATATGCTCATTTATAATATAAAGAACTCTAAAGGAACTCCTAATAAAATAAGCCTTTGCTCAACCTGGCTGCCAAAGTGACTGACTTTGGCAAGCAAGCTTGGAACATTTTACATATTACAAACATTATCCCTTTTAAACAGTTAACTTGACTATGTTAAGAATGTAAAAATAAACCCTGATTTTGGTAAAATCAAAACGAAGCCTTACCAGACTTCTAACATAATCTGTAGCTATCATAATAAGATTATACAATTGGCAGAGAGACTCTGAGTCTGGGCTGGGGAGCCTTTTCAACAACCCCCTTTCTCAAAAACCACACTAGTGTCCCTCTTTTTCCTATGTGGATGGAGAAAAGGGGGTAATTTATACTTAAGAAAGAAATGGGGTGCCCATGTCTTTATTTAAAGCAGGCTGCATGCAGTAAGGCTGTGTTTCTGAAACACCACCAACGGAAGGAAGCACAAGCAGCAGAGAATGGCAACGGAACAAGAACGTGGACAGAACAAAACCAGAAAATTGAAGAGAGGCTGAAATCTGGTGCTAGGCCCTCAACAGTGTAACTCAGCTGTTGCTCCTACCTTCGCAGAACTGGAAACTAAGGCAAGAGATTAAACATTTGCTAAGACCACAAAGCTAGCAGGCAGCAGAGTCAGGCTTCAAATGCACTGAGCCTCTTCCAAAGCCCAGGCTTTCTGGAGAGAGGCTGGGGAAGGGAACCACCACCAGGCAGCAGCAACTGTTTCTACAGTCAGCGGTACCTACCTGTCTACTCTCCAGAGCTGTGCTTTCATTAGATCCAACTGAAAGAGTCTGGACAACTGTGAACTGTGTGACCTGATGCACTTGGTTTCAGAGCAACTGCAATGATGATGTGCAGTGGGTTTGGAGGGCTCCGTGGCTTCCAGAGTTTGAAGGACATTGTTTATCTGCTATACAGTTTTTACTATGTAGGAATTTGATCCTTGAGATTTTGAAGAACATTTTTATCATTTATCATTTCTTTGATATACACTAAACAAAATGCAATCAATATAATGCCAACTAAGTTGGCAAAAAGGGGTCATCACTCTCAAATATAACTTTTTATGCCAGGGATATGATTCAGCTGGTAAATTGCTATGTAAGTATGAGGGCCTGAGTTCAATCCCCATCACACATGTGAGAAGCCAAGTGTGCTAGTACGTGCTAGCCAGTGAACTCTGCATTCTCTGAGAGAAACTGTATCAAAAAATAATAATAATAATGTGGAAAGCAACTGAGGACATATGATATGACTCTTGGCCTCCACATATATCATGTGTGTGCATGCACACACACACGCACACACACACAAATGGCTGTTATTCTATACCATGTAAGTTCCATTAGTTCCATTTGCTGCCATGATTGAAAAAGGATCTCAGCTCCTTCACAGAGCCAAGAAAGGCAACCTGGTCCAATAAGACTCTCTCTAATGATAGGAATCAACCTTCAGCTGTGCTGTTTAGCAAAGCTACTTGCCGAAAGGCCATGGAATACTTACAATGTCACTAGTGTTCCTGAAGAATCAAATTTCAGGTTTTATTGAATCTAGGTGAATGACGAAGGTCTAAAGACTAGACTTTATTCCTTCTTCTAAAAGCTATCTGCCCGGGAATCCTAAAGATGTCATAGTTTACTTCAAGAAAAGAGGACACAGAACTCTTTCATGGTTAGTAACATTTTTCTGGCACAAAAGGAAACAGGATAGGAATCTGCACAAGTTTCCATATAATATTAGCCTGACTTGTGCTTCTGTAGTGACACTGTTGCTTAACTTCTGTGCTCCAAGTAACGTAACAAACACTAAGGAGGACAACAGCCTATCCCAGCTCAGGTTGGGATTATGTGTCTACCCAGTGTGCACCACCCTCCTGTCTCTGAAGATGAGAACCAGGCTTCCACCATTTTGAAACTGGAGAGAGGCAGAGCCAAAATCCAGAGCAGCTGCAACCAAGCTGCTTAGCATTTTAAAAGCTCTTCAAGAGCTTTAATACCATGCAGCACCAAACCCCAGGCCCTCTGAACACCGTAGGCTCTGTTGTTCACTTAGGACCCCTTTTCTATCTTCTCCATCTCTGTGACTGGCATTACCCTTCACCTACCTCCTCGGAAAAAAAATCAGCTGTTGATTCTTCTAGACTCTGCTCTAATGAGTCACAGAATCCACTAACATCTTACTCCCCCTAGAATTGACTTCTTCCTAATTCTTAGTTCAAGTTACCATCCTTCCTATCTAATGTTGTCTTCCTGTCTACCATAGTCCTGGCCCAGTTCAATCTGTCTTCCACCAGGAGAGTGAAATGTGTATCACACCATGCTCCTACCTAGAATACCACACTCAATGGATGTCTACTCCCAAAACAAAACAGGTACAACAGCAGTGTTGGCAAGGATATAAAAAACTGAATTTTGTACTCAGATAAAAAGCGTTTATGTGTTGCATGCTCATTCTCCAGATTGGAGTGCTAAGCGTGACTCCTGCCTGGCAGCCCCAGAGATAGCACTGGTGGTGCTTCCACCATTTTGAAATTGGAGAGAGGCAGAGCCAACATCCAGAGCAGCTGCAACCAAGCTGCTTAGCATTTTAAAAGCTCTTCAAGACAGTAGAGAATTACAGACAATGCAATAGGACAGATTCAGACATAAGAGACCTCTAAATGGGTTATAGTGTTAGATAAACACGTAGGCTTGGGAGAGAGAAGAAAAGGAGTATAGAGAGTCATAAAATAAAGTTAATGCTTTAAATAAAAGGGTAAAGTCTTTAAAGAGACAGAGTACAGATAGTCATAGATAAAAAAAGGAAAAATAAGCCATGTAAAAATGAAAAATTCACAGAGAGTCTGGATTATGTATTTTATTGTGTTTTCTTTGAACTTTTTGACAGTAAAGGAGGTAAGTACAGAGAGACTTTTCATTGTATGGGCTGCCAAGTTAAACCAGCATGTATATTATTATGAAGGTATAATGACTTCAGAATTTGGGTCTAAGGATATGATGCTTTGGAAAAGAGGTTCTTCTTTTGTTTTCACAGAAGATGAAACCCTGTGGATTGTTTCTAGACAAATATGGTATGATAGACCAAGCCCTCCTGAAAGGTCACCGTGATCACCTCCAGAAAATTATTTCACTTAACTGGTGACTGAGATAAACCTAGCACATAGGATACACCATAAAAGACCTGATTAACAGCACCCCCATTCAGCACAAAGCAGTTTGGAGAGAAATAACTGTGCCCATATCCCCAAATATTGTTTATAAATGTTCTTTTACATTTAAAGGGGGATATGATATAGATATGGATAATTTGCAATGGTTTGGATTTTGATTTAGTGATACAAATTTAAGGTCAATTTTGTTATATGTATATGTATTTCTGATCTTGATTAAGGTATTGTGATTGTGTAGTTCATTTAAAAATGTAATGTATAATTAGAAAATATAAGTTGTTAATGGATAATCATCAATAATAGTCAAGTTTGTAGACATGTTAGTTAGATTTTCTAGATATATAGAGATATAATTCAGTTAGATAGGCATTCTTCATATCTTTCAAAGACTACAGAATATGGCATTTAAAATGTTTTAATAACTTAGGGTTTTTCATGACAACGAGACACATCTGCTCCTGACAGCACCAGCTACTTCAAATGGAAGATGGGCATCAAAGAGGTTCCTTATGGAGTTTTATAGCCATTTGGGCAAGAAACTGCTCTTGCCTGGAATGATGCATAAACTGGACACGAAGAACCCGCAGAGAGAGGACTGCTGAACTTGCCTAAAGGTGAGATGATCCTTTGGGGTTCCTGATTCATGAAAGAGTCTGCGAGACATTCTGCAGGATACAGAAGAAAGTAACTAAACTGTCTTTGAAATTTCCTGCTTCATGGAAAAGTCTTTTGAATACTATGGGCCTGTAAGCTAAAGATGGATGCCCCAACGGTACAAAATAACTTTGGGTGACTGTCCAGGAAGCGAGATATCTCTGTCTATTCTAGAGTTTTGGAAGTTGCTTACTTTTCATTTACTTAGGTAATATTATATCCTTCTGGAGTCTTTGATGGAGTGGAAGAATAGATATATAGTTATAGTTTTCCATTGTTATGATAAAAGATAAAATAGATCTAAATATTGTAACTGTAATTCTTGCTTGATAACTGTTTTGCTATATGTAATTTTACTATGTTAAAGTGAAAGCCTTTCTTTTTTGTTTAAACAGAAAAGGGGAAATGGTGTAGGAGGTCCTTCTGTTTATATGTTGCTTTCATTGGTTAAATAAAGAAACTGCCTTGGCCTTTTGATAAGGCAGAACTTAGACAGGCGGGGAAAAGAGAACTGAATGCCGGGAGAAAGAAGGCAGGCAGAGAGAGCTGCCATGGAGCCTCCAGGTCAGACATGTTGAATCTTTCCCGGTAAGCCACGACCTCATGGTGAACACAGATTAATAGAAATGGGTTAGATCAAGATGTGAGAGTTGGCCAAGAAGAGGCTAGATATGATGGGCCAGGCAATAACTTAATTAATACAACTTCTCTGTGGTTATTTCGGGGTTAAGCTAGCCAGGTGGCAGGATGTGGCCTGCTGACCTCTTACAACACTAGTGGGAATGTTAAGCGGTACAACCACTATGAGAAAACAGTATGTGAGTTATTCACAAAAGTCAAAAACACAACCACCATGGGATTCTGCAATTTCACCTCTGTGGTTATATGTACCCCAAACAACCGAAAGAGGGAAATCCAGTAGGTATTTGATACACCCATGCCCACAGTAGCATTATGTACACAAAAGGCAGTGTCCATATGTCCTATGTCCATAATGAATGAATATATTAACAAAATGCAGCATTCCCATACTGTCACATACTATGACTTTGAGTCTTGTCAGCACACAAAGTGAAAAACCAGTCACAAATGAACAAACACTGAGATTTTACAAATATGAGGTACCCACAATACTCAAGTTTGTAAAGGAGAAGACAGAATGGTCAAGGCTGTAGGGGAGGAGAAAGGGTTACTAGTGTTTAATAGGTACAGATTTTCAGATTGGGAAGATGGATCTTCTGGTTTGGGTGGCCATGACGCTTGTTCAGTAACATAACTGTGCTTAATAATATTTAACTGAACATTTACTCAAAATGGCTGAAAAGGTATTTTATGCAATTCATATCTTACACACACACACACACACACACACACACACACACATGTAAACACATATGTACACATACACACACACAAAGAGAGACAGAGGCACACAGAGCAACAACAATGCCTCAGAATGAGCCTACAAAGCCTTGGTTTGCAATATCCTTCAGGACTTGGACCCAGTTCACCTCTCCCCTTACTCCTCCTCTCTCTTCCACTACAGTCTAGTGATGCTGGGCTCATCCTACCTTGCTGCTCTTTGTATAAACATTGTCTACAAGACAATGGCTCTGCTCTTGCTCCACTTGTGTGATTCATCTTTAGCCCTGTGTGCTCTTTCTTGGTAGGATTTATCACAATACTGTAGCTGTTTATTTGATTTTCCTTTCTAGTAGTTTAAAGACTTGATGAAGGCAAAAAAGATATTTCGATCTGCTTAGAATGACATTTTTGGTGTGGGCATATACGAGTATCCAATGCATATGAAAATAAACACAAGAACTGTGGGAATCATGCTTGGAGCAGAATAAAGTATACAATATTACAACATTTTCTGCCCAGGAAAGCAGCTAACTTTGCATCCCTCTGTCTAGTTAAGATCTAAAGAAGAAGTCTAGGAACTCAGTGTGCTACACCATTTGTAGTAAGTTCACCAGGTTGTAGAATCCCCAGTCCCAACCATGGGCAGGAGTGAGCTCAGCCAATTGCTATCAGTTTGAGTTAGTATACACGGGAGTCTCATTCCTTTTGAATTAGGTCGTGAACAAATGCTAAGTAAAATCCAGAAAATCTTGGTACAATCTGGCACATTGAAAGCACTGGTTATTTGCCCAGAGTTATAATGCTTTACGACTTACTATATGAAGGTCAGCTTCAACAGCTTCAGTATGTATAACTAGCTGTCTCAGCTCACACTCTACAAATATATATATTTGATGACTTAATCATATAAATACTTATGAGTATGTAATTTTAGAATCCACTAGTTACAGAGCTTAATTCAACATGGGAAAAGTCCAAACCTGATCACACAGCCCAGAGCTATTAGGACAAACCATCTAAGACTAGCTTTGGGGGATTCCATATACTTCTAGAACACAGAGGCTCTCAAATCTAATATGGGAATGTACCTAGAGCCCAAAGAAACTTACTGCGGAGACTGCTCCACTTCCTCCCCATGGTCTTTGCCCTTTTCTCATATCTCTGTCACTTCTCCCTGAAAGACCAAGAGTAGCCAATCTTGACAACTGCAAAACCTGACAAAAGTGAAGACTCTCTCTCCATACCGGACTTGGCTGGGAACTGACAAGAGAGCCTGTTGCATGTGCAGAATGGATTACCAGTCCGTAGTAAAAACAAACAGCAAACAATTAAGATGTTAGGCTGAGCAACACTTGCCAGGCACAAAAGAATAAATGCAGTGTGACTGTGTGTGCAGGAGCGGTCAGCAGAGCGGTCCTGGTGTGTGCTGCAGTGAGAGGCAAAGACTGGACAGGGGCACAAGGAAGTTGTCTGGAGTGACAGAAATGTTCTCTATCATACTGAGATGTAGAAGACGACAAACATCAAAGTGCACCTTAAGCTCTAGTGAGTGTGTGTGTGCATGTGTGTGTGCGAGCGTGTGTGTGTGTGTATGAAGCACACCTTGATTGTAAAGGGAATGTTGTTCTTTTTCTGATTCAAAAGACTTACTGCCTAAAATCACATAACAATACTTTGCTTACGAAGAACTCAGCACTCTATAAACATGCCAATCACTGCCTACCTGCAGTGGCTATGCCTTAACTTCCATATAAGAAGTACTTCCGAAAACTGCATATAAAAGAAAGGGGGTTGATGCATGGAGAAGGAAGGACTAATAGTGATAGCAACTCTCACACCACTTTCAATCTACCAGATCTAAAACGTCTTAAAATCCCATGCTGCAGTTTATAGGCTCTGAGTGCTATAGAAGGGTGTTACTTCTCGCTAGTGTCAGTGTACTACATGAACACTCAAACCCTAAGAATAGAAACTGTGAGCACACACACACACACACACACACACACACACACACACACACACACACACAGAATCATCAGGAAGCAAGCACTTTTAACTTCTTTTTCATACAGGTTGGTCACTACTAATAACACATTAAGGAGGCCCCTAGTTGGGTAACCTCACCAAAATACATCCCTTATGCAAAGTAACAAAAGTTAAAAAAAAAAAAGCCATGAGCTACACACAAGACCCTGTCACATCTACATATGCTCACCACACACACACACACACACACAGTCAAGGATAACACAAATATATTATTTCAATTATATTTTAGTGGGCTTCATACAATCCACAAAATAAGTGTTTATATGGGTTTATTTCCTGACCATTTTTCTTTTCCCTCCTTCTTTGGGAGAAATAAATAGAAGCGGTCACGTTCATATGCGATTAGTTTAATGCTGAAAGCCAACAAGACGTCCAGCACACTCACCTGATGATGGCCAGGTGCTGCTGTACAGGCTGATGTTGGAAATGGTCAGGCCACGGGTGATGAAGGCAGAAGGATGGTGAGGGCTGAAGGCAGTGTGCAGCCTGATATACAGGTGAATGGTTTGGACACAGAGATGCAGAGTATTCGGAATGTGGCTGCATGCAACACGGGGCCAAAGACGAGGATGCTGTAGGGCCAGCCTCGGGATGGCACTCTTGGTGACTGTTATGGCTGGTCACAGGGTGATGGTATGGACAAGGGTGGCAGCACTGAGCTGACATCTGAGGTGTTCTTTGGTTGTCTAAAGGCAGAAAGGATGACTTAACTGTGCCATTAAGTTGCAGGCATCCATTTGGGCTCGCTTTTGTTCTTGGGGCTTCCCTGGGTGTGAGCTGCTGGGCTGTGAGGTCTCCATCACTGGTGGTAAGGGGACAGGGATTGGTAGTGCTGGTTGAGATGCTGCCATTGCTCAGAAGCACAGAATCACTTCCATTGATCACAGCCATGCTCCAATTTCTTGGCCCTAGAAACAAGAAAGATAGAAAGCCATCCAGTTCTATGCAGGCAGGAAAATGCATAAATAAGGAAGACACTTATAACATTTAAATGCTGCTTTTGGGAAATGAGGGTTGCTGCAGGAATCATGAGCCAGAGTCTGCGGGGGCAGGGGGGGGCAGCCACCACTGAGCCCTCTCCTCTACTTGTGTCTTCTTCTGTCCTCACTGGTTGCTTTGTCTACCCTACCTCTCCTCTTGGCTCTTGCTGTCTTTTCTTCCCACAGCAGAGAACATACCAACAACACCTGTCAACTTCTAAGTTAGGAGTGATGGGCAAAATGAAGGGTGACAATAGAGGCAAGCAAGTGTATATGTAAAAATAATATGCACAATCTTAAGGCTGGTTTATGGCTTAGAAAAATCTCAACAATTTAAGGTTATTTTTTTCTCTAAGTTACTCGAGTCTCAGTGTAACAGCAAGCCTATTGAAATAAAGATTAGTTAGTTGAAAATTCTTACAACACAAATTATCATGAATAAAATGGTTTTTCCTTTAGACACACTGTGAAAGCTGTCATTAATTTGGTCTTCCTCCCACTCCCGCTTCTACCAAAAGGCTTGGGCCTTCAATATACAGGAACTCCCTCACATGCTCACAGTACCAGGGACACTTTTGTCCAGTAAACATGCAACAGCAAAACTAGACAACCTGACACCCCACCATACCCCACAGCAACTGAATCACCCAGCCCATTCTGAGCAATATACACAGAAACAGAATATGGGGATTTATAGTAAGAATAATCAGCAAATGCCACTGATCTATCCACCTGACACATGGACTCCTTTAGGTCCCTAAGCCTTCGATGTGGCTTCTATATCCACCTCTCTCCAGGCCCTCCCCACCTTGGACATATACAAATGTCAAGAAGTGACCTCTCTTCTGTCTGCATGTGCACTCCTGTAACCTGGGTCATGCATGTTCACAAGTTCTCGCCTACTCTCACATATACCATCAACTCAGCACGGGCTGTTCTGAGCAGAACCTGCCAGTGGAATGCACAGAGTCCCACCTGGATACTGGTACCAGAGGATACGCAATACACTCTGATGCAAATTCATTAGTGTAATCTTTATCTTTCAGATAAAAACTCTCACACAGCCAGGCAGTGGTGGCACAAGCCTTTAATCCCAGCACTCAGGTGGCAGAGGCAGACAGATCTCTATGAGTCTGAGGCCAGCCTGGTCTGTAAGAGCTAATTCCAGGACAACTAGGACTGTTACACAGAGAAGCCCTGTCTCAAAAAACCAAAAATAAATAAATAAATAAATAATCTCTCACACCTATGCATAAACTCAGCTAAATAAACACCACGAAGTAAGAAATTAATTGCACATTAAAATTGTCTTTACAAAATGTTTTGGTAGAAAATATGTTAAACCTTGAACATATTTTACATATAAACTCAAAAGGTCTAAAAGGTCTTGCCATCACTTTTCAAACTAGCCTGTGAGCCCCCAACCTCCTTTCCCAAGGGCTACTGAAAAATTTAAACTATGGTATATGAAGTAGCTTTCTCTTTCATAAAATCACTCTGGGATAAAGGCATCCAGTCTAAGCACTCAGATAACATCCCCACCACAAAGCAATGTGAATTCAGTGTATTATCTCAATCGTAGAAAGCAAGGCAGTTAGAGACTAAGGTGATTTGCCAGAGCTAAGTGGTCAGCCACCACCAGTGCCTGCCATCCCACTGCTGCTCACTGACGTTCCTGCTGAGGAAGAACAGAGCTCACACTGTTAACAGAAAGATGGGGTGTGTGGGAATGCTCCCAAACCCACAAACATGAAGAACATTTCAAGAAGCTTAGCCTTTACAAAAAAAAGCTAGCTAAGATTTAGCTCGTATAACTGGAGCAGTTGCAAGACAGGTTCCTGCAGGAACACTCACTAGAAGTCTCCACTTTTCCAGCTACCGTCCGCACCCAGACTGCAAGCCTGCATCCAGGCCTGCAGAGCCACCCTAGCAAAAGTATCTGCTGAGCTGAGTGACAGATGTACGGAGGGGAGAAGGCACTTATGGTTTGCACGTTGGTTAACCACACCAGCTGTTGAGAGAGCATTTGAAATGGTCTATTTTTTCATATTTAATGCAATCAATCCTACTGACTAATTGATCCTATTATCTACCAGCATAACTATTGGGTGGGTTCTGCTTGGAAGCATCTGAAACAAGTGGTTCTACAGTAAAGAATTCTAAAGTGAATAGGGCCCAAGACAGCTTGACACCAACTTATGAGTACCCTAAAATTGTCCCTAGAGTCTCTGTTTTCCACTGAGTTTTCTTCCTTCTAATTAAATCTCCTTGTCTTTAGGGGGAAATGTTATTTTCTTTATAACCAGAATCACAGCAATCATTTTCCTTTACTCCTACTGTAATGCATGACCTGTTGTTCTGTAGGAGTTAAAAATGTTTGTATATGCCAAAAGAGGCACTTAATTTTACCAAATATCTTTTCCCCTCTATGATAAAATGCAGCTTTACAAATGCTATTTAGAAACACAACCTTGTTGTAAACTGGAGAGTTCCTGTAACAAAGTAGGCCCTAGTACGTAGTACAGAATAACGTGAACTCAGACTTCTCACTGCTGTTAGAGAAATGACATGGCCTTCTCTGATTTGGCTTCTTTAATCATTATCATAGAATGGAAACAACCAATTGGATTCATAAGTAAATAAAATACAAAGAGACAAAAACAAGCAATTGCTTTAAGAAATATCAATGACTTATTTAGCAAAGCTTCAGTCTGAAGTTAGGAGCTCACACTAAAGCCCATGTTGAGAGAGACCAGAGACAAATGGAGAAGGAGAACTTGTCAGATCCTAGGATGAAGGGGAACTAACAGCAAAGCATGCAGAGCAGAGAAGAAATACAGTAAGTAGTAGTGCAGAAGGGGACTCTAGAAGAGAACAGTGACCAATTTCATGAGTGACACCCCTGTGCTAAGTATAAGGGTGACAGTATTTATTGTGGAGTTTGAGTTGAGTCAAACATAAAGAAGAACTAACAGAGACAGCGATTTTCAAGCCAGCACTCTCTCGAGAGCACATCCCATGAAAGCTTTCTCAGCACTCAAGCCTAATGGGCCCTGGCCACACATTTAGTGTCCTTCTTACTCTGCAGGAATCTGATATGTCAATATCAATCCATTAAAAGCCACTGCTATCACCTCACTTCAGCTTCTCCAATAGTATTTGTCATGCACTGGGTGATCTAAATATGAAATGATATTCTTAGTTTTAAAGCCCAAATTGTGTTTTAAGATTGAAACTGAGAGATGTGTAATTGAAAACAAATAGCATGGGTAGGTCTGAGTTTTCAAAATGATTCTACCAGCCACTAACTGAGATGATAGATCAAATTACCTACGTATCCCTGCCACAAAGTCTTACTCTCTTCTTAAATTTGTTTGAAATACAAAATGATATGCCTCTCTAAGGCAGCGACATGGCACTACTTATCCAAATCTGAAATAACATTAGCCTCTGGTCCACTTGAGTAAAACCTCAGATATATAAGAATGTGTATTCAGATACATATGTGAATAATATGCATATCATCAGGGACTGGGCTACAACACTTTAAGGGTGAAAAAGGCAAACAAATTCCAATCAACAGAGAACTTAAATTCTGCCTTATCTTGCTAGGTATTACATCAGCCTGGCATGATGGTTACATTTTTAGAATCCCAGATGTTGGGGGCTGAGTTTGATTCCACTGAAGCTACATAACCATAACTGGATCCTGTAAGAAAGAAAGAAAGAAAGAAAGGAAGGAAGGAAGGAAGGAAGGAAGAGAAAAGAAAAAGAAAAACCACACAGTGCACAAAACAAAACTAAAAAAACAATGACTGAGGACTGGACATAAATGGGAGGAAGCAGGTGGACACCATTACATGCAAACAGAGCTATTTGTGGAAACTCTAGTGTTTTAATCAATGTGATTAAGGTCAGGGACTGTAGCTCAGTGGTAAAGGGCTTGCATGTGTGAAGCTACAGAACTGCCAGAAAGCAGTCTATGTGGTTAAAATAAAGACGTGTGTATGTGTGAGCGCGCATGTGCGCACGTGCATGTGCGCACGTGTACAGGGTCACCACAGTTTGTGTGCTTAGAATTATATCCTATAAAATACAAAGACTCACACTTCAGTGACAAAAAGAGCACATAATTAAAATTTTTATCACATAATTATGATACAATCTGTCTGAATTATGGAAATTTATCACTAATACAATTATATGCCAAACTATACCAACAACACACTCAAAGGATGCAATGGTACCAAACAATGGCTTCAGAAGCACAAAGGAAGCTAAAGTCCATGAAGCCCACGAAGTCCCTGCTTGGAACTGGAAATCACAATTTCTATCCCATCCAGAAAACTGCCAAGTTAAAATCTAAGTGTACTGTTAAAGAGGATAAACAGACCTGATCCAATTACCACAGTAACCACTTAGTGAAGTCAAGACTACCTTAACAAAGACAGGACTCCGCCTGAAGGAATAGTGTCTTCCCTGCCATCAGCAGCTCAACAGCTCCTCTCTGGGATTTCGAAAGCACTTTCACATGCATTGTCTCACTCCAGTTGATCCCACTAAGAGCCTTCAGGACAACAGATGTGGAAGGCATTATCTAGTCTATTTCGCAAAACAAAACTTGATATAGAGTCTAAGTAAGGTGCCCAGAGTCACACCCCGATGATAAGTGGTGAAACTGGGAAGGCTAATGCCAAGGCTAAGAGCTTCCTGCCGTCTAAAAGCTCAGATGACATGAGTTAGAAGAGCACTGGCCCCCAGACTCGCAGCACTAGAGTAAATGGTTAAGACTGCATTCCATTTTGTAACCAATCATGCTTTCAGAAGAGTGATGTCCCTAGAGCACATTCACCAAATTAAAATGCTGAATGCTGGCCCAGTGCCTCCAAACTTAGGGTTCTGCTGGGGATGTGGCTAAAAGACAGGTTCTGAACCATCTACCCAGAGGAGGCAACAAGCCTCCAGCAACATGTCTGTGTTGCTAGTTCTTGACACACATTCTCTAGGAAGAGGAAAACTTCAAACAAGGCTTCAAGGAAGCAAGGGAACTAGGCCTACACAATGGCAAGAGGATGCACAATGCAAGGAGGTTGAACTGGAGGGCTCAAGAAACAAACAAACAAAGCATTTTTCTAGTTAGGGCAGAGAAAGCAACACATTTTAACATAAGTTCTAATTACTTATTGAGCTTAATTATGGCTTATATCAATTATCCCAAACTAAGCTGTGCCAAATTTGATAAAGTTTGACAGAATTTGAATCTCTTTGGTAAAACTTATCCATAAGGAATAGATTACCTTGCCTCTGTCTCCAAATAGAAGATGAGTACACAGAAGAACTTCAAGTCTTTCTTCTCACAGAGGACTAAAGGTAATTTGGGGGTATTTGTTTCTATTATTTATCAATTTTGCTTTAGTAGGAAATCGTTTCTCTGACACCGAGCAATCTTCCTCTAAAATGATGGCCTCGGTTCTGATCACACTGGCTTCTCAATGTTTAGAACTGTGGTCGGAGAACATGGTGCTGTTCAGCTAGGGGAGGGGTTAGGAGGACATCAGCCAGGCTTTGTTTCTAGTATTTTTCCTCATAAAGCATTAGTAGAATTTTTAAACTTACTTTGTTGTGTGAAGCACTTTCCCAATACTCCTATGAAGACAGTTTAACCCATTAGAGAGAAAACTAAGTGGCAACAATAGGAAAGCCTCATCCAAGTCACATGACTGGGATTCAATTCCACACCAAGACCCTAAGGGCAAGGCTTTCCACCACCTCAATATGACTCCAGAGAAATGCCAAAGTCAACCAGTATTTATAGGTTCATCAGAAACTGACATAAATTCTGTCTGAAGACCCACATGAAACAGCCTCTAAATTCAGTATTTCCCAAGACAGTTTAAAAGGTTACAATTCAACTTTCAAGAGCATCAGGGACATCTCACTAAATTAGAGGTGCTATCTACCCATTACTACATCACTAACTAGAAACAAACAAAAAACAAGCCAAAATATCCACCCTTATTCTCAGCTACTACTAAGATAATTTCAAAATAATGTAATTGTGACTTGAGCAAAGCCCGTATCTTTAGAGACCTAAGGAGACAGTCTTAGACAGAAGTGTCTTCTTACCTTCTGAGACAAATTAACTTTATTTTTGAGTTCATAAACATTCCGCCATCAAATTTTCTTTCAATAAGAATATTTATAAATATCTCCACCTAAGCACTGAAAAAATTTTACAGGTTGCCAAGAACCATACGAAAGTATTGTTGCTTTTATTCCCCATAACCGTGAGACGCAGCATATTCGAAGCCATGTCTTTGGCCTAACCTCACAACCATCTACCTATCCCATGGACATCCCATCAGATCCTCGCAGGCAGCAGTGTGCTTTCCCACACTAGGAACAGGCAAACTGACTTAGGTGCAGGAGTTCTGAAAGGATTAGAATTCTTTTTCATAAGAACTTGCTGTCTGACTACTAAATTTGTGTATCAACTTAGGTAGTTCAACTTATATAATAACCACTATCTTTGAAAGTGAGAAGTACCAAGCATTTTACTATTATATAGTGACTCTGGACATGATCTTATATGTAATATATATTGATAAAGACATCAGAGAGGATAAACCATAATATCTTTATACAAAACTACTGATACTCTTTATAAAAACTTAATGACATAGGAGAAAAATGGAGAGTCTTGGCCCACACTTGTAACGGAACATGATAAAAGCTAAAAATCTTACGAAGATGGGAAATTCACCAGAGCAAATAAGAAAACCCCTGAATTTAGTCAGCTGGCAATGCATCAGTTGCCAAGGCACCGATGTACACATGCAGGGATACGTCAACAAGGGAATTCAGGCTTACAGAAACACCAATCCCATTTTTTCATTTGTTTTATGTCCATGTTCCTTCGGTATCAGGCCTATCAGGAAAAGACAGGGGTGTAAAAATGAGAGATCTTTCTTACAATCTGAGACAAAGGATACTAACTGCCATTTTCATTTAGCATGGACACCTACCTCCCTAAGAACGCACTTCAAGAGTTCTGTCACACATTGCAATTAGGAAGGCAGTACTTGGAGAAGCCACAGAAAGGATCACACCACACAGTACCATGTCTCAAACTCACATCGTTTAAGTGAACATCATTAGAGAAGTGAGACTCACTGTCTTTGAGTCTGTAGTTCAGAGGTTAAATTCCATTAGGTTGTATTATTTATTATTATTATTTAACTCTAAATCTGGAGTACTGTGTTAATCCATAAAATCAAAACTATATAAATTAAAGCCAAAGACGTTTTCTAACTCAGAAATGTCAAACAATGTTCATTTTTTTTTTAAAAAGGCAAAGTCCTTCTGAATGTGGTTCCCTAACTCCTACCCCAGCCAAGGCAACATCTAGATCAAAAGTGCTAATGGAAATGCAATGAATACAACACACATCTGCAAAACCACATGCGTGTTCCAAAAGTCTCTACCTTGTCTGCACAGCAGAATCACTGCAGCAATGTATAGATTTTTTAATGACAGAAACAGACCCCTGGCCGGCAGTTCTAATTTCATTCATGACGCAATGGTATGGCCATTGGTAATTTTGTTAAAGCTCCCAAGTGATTCTAATATGCAGCCAAAGCTGCAATTCATAGTTGACGTAATTAATGCTCATCAGTTCTTAAAAGGATCCGACTGTCACTCAAAATATTCGACATTCAGAAGATAGTTCAGGAAATGTAAACACAGCTCCACTTGTTTCCTTGGAGACAGTTCTTGCACTGTAAGGATGGAGGCAAGGACAGTACAGAAGAAGCCTTATTAAGACATCAGCATAAATGAGAGACAACTACAGAATTCCTGTGTACGATGTACAGAAACCTAAAACAAACTGTCACATAGTCTTGGTGACTTGGAGGTCTTCTGAAGGCAGTTTAGGAAGTAGCTGATTTGATGAATCAGTTTATTTAATCTTTAGGAAAAGTGCATCCACAATCACTGTCAGTTTCTAAAGACCCCAGGTCCTCCAACAGAAGAGCATGTTCCCTGAAGTTCACACCAAGAAAGGAGAAATAATTCTGGTTGCACTTGGAGCATCTTAAATTCCTAATGCTACAGTCACACAACCTACAGATGACAAGGACACTCCCCAACTTCATATATAAGAATAAATGAGAATAACAAAGTATTCTGGAAATAAGCAGGGCCCGTGGAATGTAAGTCTTTGTCTTGAGGTCATCGGAGCATCCTCTTTCCTCAAGAAAACTCAACTTGCAACAAGGCAACTGTCTTCTAGAAGCCAGCTCTTCCCGACCATGCTGGACCACATCACTGAGCCAGTTAACAGAGAGCAGGCCACAGGATCATCTGGAGACATCGCAAGGCGTGATGCTTAACACTTCACACACTGTAAACCAAACCCTCAGAATTCATCAGCTTGGAGTAAACACCCATCACTGAGGTAAGCCAAGAAAGTCTTTCCATTTATTGCCACACTAAATGATGGGAAGATTTTTAAAAGTTATCTCATTTTGTCAAACTCTGGAATTGCTCACCAGAAAGTATTTGAAACTATTTGATTTAAATGGTAATGTGTTTATTGAGAACTAAAGCCCCCTACAAATGCTGTGTCTGTCCCGAGCCCCCAACCCCTGCTGATCTATGAAGATTGAGAAGTAGCAAATCAAGTTTCCAGGGCAGTTTCCCAAATGGGTCCTTCCCTGCAAAGTCTGGCCCAGAATGTCCCAAGAGAGTCTTTTAGTTTATTGAGCAACTTGGGAAACATCCCTCAAATCTGTGTGAAACTCTGATAAGGGCATCCTCCGAAAGAACTCTGAAACTGTTTTAAGCTTAGAAAACACTGAATTTGTAAAAGCTTTTTCTTATTTCAATTTGATCAGTATATTTACTTTTAGTAAAGCCAGGGTATAATTTTCATAATGATTTTTCTAGTCCTTACTTAAAAATTATCACTACAAATACTCCTGAATTCTGATACATGTTTTGTGTGTGTGCCACATGAACAGTACAGCATTTACTGTTGAGTTGAGATTCTTGTTTGCTTGCGGAAGTAATTAGCCCATATTTTTCAGTTCAATAGATAAATATCCCTATTTAGTGACCCATATGAGAAGCACCTACTATGCGTCTTGTGAGTCTTCTTATAACTTAAATATGAAGGCTGGCATTAAAGGATCCTATTTACCAGTAACTAAAGTGAGATAATAAAAAGTAAGGTGAAGAGAACAACCCACTCTACTTCTCATAGCTGGCATTAAATCTTTATGTGCTATATAAGAGAAGAGATATATACATCTATACTTATCTATCTATCTATATAATCAAGCAGTTCACTGTCCTGGATCTTATCTCTGGTGCTGGGGGATGAACACTACTAGGGCTTGTTCAGTTTATGTCCGTGTGTCCATGCTCTCCAACATGCACATCTGTGTTCTAAGAACGGATTGTGAGAATTCTCAGATCTGATCCCAAGACTTAGAGCAGGAAAGACAGAAGGAGAAGAATTGGGAATAACAACCATAGAAAAGGAGCTTTCTCTGAGGTACCAAAAAGGGCAACTGATTCAATATAAGCTACAAAGACAAGCGATTACAGCTGAAGCTTAGAGGAATCAGTCAGATACAGATCACTTTTCAAGCTGAGACTAGGTTAACATGTGTTTCTTAAACTGTACTGTAGAACAATAATTTCAGACTGCATATTCTTTATAATCGCTAAAAGTAATTTATGCTCACAATTCTTAATTTCAGGTATATAATGTAAGCTACCTAAAGCATGAGACAGTCCATATGACATGTAATTCTGTTAAGTATTCTAATATTCGGTATATGACAGTAAAAACATCCTAGCATCGCCAATTAGATTGGCAAAACTAAAGAATAAACAAGATAACTTATTTTAGCACACTAAAGAGCAGAATGGGCCATCAGGAGTTAGAGCCACGGAAGCAGAGTGCCTGACTCCTAGTCCAAAGCTTATTTTTGGTCTAGTGATGGCCCAGTAGTCAGAACCAACTGGCGCTCCTGCCTACAAACGTTAGGATCTAGAATCATCCTCTCTGGATAAAAGGAGTGCATTTCATTCTTATGTCCACATGGATGCTTCTTGGTTAAAGATAACTCTTAGCAAATCACAAAGCATGCTCTGCAAGCCTTGCACTGTCCCTGCTGAAGGCATTTTTGCTCACCAGAGACCGCAATGAGAGATGTTAACTTTCGTTACCACACAGAAACATACTTTGTGAATTAAGATTAGTTTGAACTTTCTTTTTCCAGTTACATATAAATTGTCATTCTCACCTTAAACAAAAGTCAATGCAGAAAAACCTATTTTGCTGCTAACAGGATGATGAGCAGCCATCACTGGTACAATTAAAGTACATATGAGGCACAACATTTAATTAGATCAGATGCATCTCGGAGGAGTACACCCGGGCTGAACATCTGAAATGATCTGGGGTAAAACTGAACCTGCTGTTGATGCTTAGCTCCCAAGTGGGCTCTGTTCATAGGCTGGAAGGCTAATTTACCCCTCTCTAAAAAGACTTAACTGGCAGAGTGAGGAAAGCAATTCCTATGGTTCTTTACCTATCTTTTTATCAGCTGCTCCTGGTAGGGGCACATTTTCAACCCTCCCTGCCCCCCAGCATTCGGGCAGAGATTAAACAAAACTCTGAAGGTATGAAACAATATACTCCCCTTTGGATCTTAGGTTTCCTTTCAGCTCCACAAAGAAAGCACACGTTAATAAACTTAGGAATAGCAGTCCTTCTTCTACCGCACCGCACTACAAACCCAAATGGATGCTGCAAGATTTTTAAAGTAGTAAAACACTACTTGGAATTTAAATTAGAAAAAAGTACACTGGCTTTTAAAATACAGCCTTCAAAAAAAAAAAAAAACAGGTTCAGTTTAAAAAGAAATTCCTTAAAACAACAAACACCACCTAGAGAAGCAGAAATAAAGGTATTACCTTTTGTTAAAAGGAGGGCTCCTGGCTGCGGAGGCAGCAGCAGGACTGGCGGGGTTGCAGAATCCAGCACTGAGAAAGCAGGCGCTTGCAGGAGCAGAGCAGGCGAAGGAGTGAGTGACAGGCTTTGAATCGGCATGTAAGGGGCTGGGACTTCTGTGTTTGCTCTGGGATAGGACACAGGAGTTTTTCTCCTATTTAACCCCTTGGGGCAAAGTCTTAATAATGGTAACAGCTG
Organism: Ondatra zibethicus; assembly: GCA_004026605.1. Taxonomy (NCBI): domain Eukaryota; kingdom Metazoa; phylum Chordata; class Mammalia; order Rodentia; family Cricetidae; genus Ondatra; species Ondatra zibethicus. Next base: position 91,909 of record PVIU01001432.1, on the reverse strand, counting down.
GCATACAGAGGGACTTGATCTGAGCACGGAGGTCAGCCAGCCAGGATATGAAGGTGACATGTAATTTCTAGCCTTTTCCTGCTTCCACAGGGAAACTGCAACAAGGGCTGTTTTTAGTTATAACATCCTTTGATCTTCTGGATTTAGAGTTACTTAGTGGAGCAAAGCCATGTTGGCTGATACCCTGTGCTTGCTCGGTCTAGTTTAAGTACTAAAGACTCGGTTTTCTGCCACATTAGCTACTACATCTAAACTAACACAAATAAACACCAATACACGTTTAGTTTCACATTTGGGAGCTTGTTTTCTTTCACAAATGGCTCTTGAGATCCTGCTTTCAAAGCAGAAAGTTCGGTCTTAAGAAAGGCAGAGTCTTCTTTTTAAAGAAGGAAGTATTAGCCAAAGCAGTGATAAGTGGGTTTTTGTTTTGTTTTGCCTCAATTTTCCCAAACAAAAATGGCCATTGGCTAGATGGATTTACCATTGCTTTTTATAAATGAATGGCTAAGGATACCAGCATAAAATTTTACACTAAATCTGTATGAAACCCTGTAAACAAATACCATATATTTATAAATGATAGTCTTTTAGATGGCAAGCAACAATCTATTGAAACCATAAGCTCCATTCTACATTTCTTTAATAATAAAAATGTGTGAACAGTTTTCTGCCGGGAAATGCTGATTAGTTAAGTACGTGAAGAGTGGATAATCAAGTTTCCAAAGAACAAGCAGAGGAGAAATAGGTGAAACTGGGTTTCATCAAAACAATGTTTTATACATCAAAGGACATTCTCAAGAAAGTAAAAGGAAAAATATATGTGTGTGTGTGTGTGTGTGTGTGTGTGTTTAAAATGGGGAAATATTCTCAAGTTGTATACTTGAGTGTCTGCATCCAGATACATGTTTAAAAACAAAAACCAGAAGTTATCCATAAAAAGAAAATCCACTTTAAAAGAGGTTAAGGTTTTGAAAAGTTATCTCTCAAGACATTCAAGTCACTAATATGCATCAGTGATTTCAGGAAATAAAATTAAAACCACAAAGAACTGGATATTATTTCATATCCTCAAAGACGGTCATAACAAAGAAAGAATTCCAAACATCATGAAGATCAGAGAAGCCAAAATGCTTCCATGCTGCCGGTGCCACTGTGACAAGCCTAACAGCCACAGTGACCCACTAAAATCAGAGCCATCACATGACCCGGCAACTCCACTGCCGGGTGCAGCTGCTGCCTAGCATCACATACATATTTCTGGGTTCATATTTGGTGAAGCTGCCTTTTGGATATAACTTACTTGTCACCCTCCAAATAATCCTCGTGGTATTTTCACAACTACTGAGCCATGCTACTGCAGGGGTGGGAAATCTGACTTGACGTGTCCCGGGGAGACCAAACAGGTCACTGAATGCCACATTTTCACAGTGTTTGTGCTTTCTGTTTGTGATCTCACTGTTTTAAGGGCACTGCTGAAGAGTTACCTAGGATGCACAAATCAGAGGAAAATGTATATGTGAAATAAATGCTTTCAGGCATGATTTACATTGCTGTTAGACTTGAGTGTTAGTATTAGGGAACCAGCAATGTACATCAGGGGAGCTATCTCAAAGCAGAAACACACAAAGCCTGATTTGTACTGATTATCTGATGAGAATGTTGTGAACATGGGCTAGGAGGAAACAATTCTGAATCTGAATGATTGCCTGTTCACTTGCTTCCATGACTTTCTGGACTTAACATTCACAAATGATAACTGACCCTATGTACCTAAGAGAACTGAAAACAAGTTCTTGGAAAACGTGGACATAAATACTCAGAGCACCAAAAAAGTAGAAAACCTGCATGAGTAATGGATAATGAAGTTAACGGATAAACATGTTTCCAATGTATCTTTCCAACACAATACAATTACGCCATGGAAACAGAGACGTACATGAAATAGCATGAGTCAACCCTGAAACCTTGTTAAGTGAAAGGCAAAAACAAAAGCTCACATATTCCATGACTTTATTCATATAAAGCGTCCAGAATAGACAAACCACGGAGACAAAAAGTGAACTGCTGGTCACCCTGCGCTAGGGGTTGGAGCTAGCAGTGGGGACTGGCTGTTTATAGGTATGGAGCTTCCTTCGGAGGGATGAAATGTTTCAGAAGTAAACAGTTGCACAATCTGGTGAAAATCTACTGGACCAGACACTGAAACAGCGAAGCCCTTGGTATGTTAATTATGTCTCAATAAAAAATAAGGAAGGTATAAATTTCTAGCCATTAAGCCAGTGGCTTTCAACTTGAGTGTGCATCAGAATTTCCCAGAGGGCTTTGGATACACAGGTTACTGGGCCATGTCATATGGACTCTGATGCTGAAGGTCTTGGGCAGGAATCAGGGCTGGAGGCAGGCTGGAAAATCTGGTTTTCTAGGAAGTCTGGGCCAGTGATCAGACCCATATTTTAAGAAGCACTGCATTAAAGACAATGCCTAGGATCCTAAAGTTAACTTTTCACCTCTATGTCTCCTAGATTTACCTAAAATACAATCGATGTGGGAGTGGGGTTAGGGGGCATGAAGTCAAGGAGAGGAAGGAAGGAAGTATCTAGTTGAGCAAAAATAATAGTCTCTGTCTTAGTTGGGTTTCTACTGTTGTGAAGAGACACCATGAACATGGCAACTCTTATAAAGGAAAATATCTAGTTGGGGCTGGCTGCATGGCAGCATGCAGGCAGACCTGGTGATGGAGAAGGAGCTAAGAGTTCTACATCTTGGATCTGCAGGCAATGGAAGGAGACTGTGTACTACAATGGGCATAGCTTGAGCATGTAAGACCTCAAAGCCTGCCCTCTCAGTGACACACTTCCTCCAAGGCCACACCTACTCCAACAAGGCCACATCTCCTAATAGTGTCACTCCCTATGGCCCAAGCCTCAAACACGGGAGCTTATGGGGGCCTACCTATTCAAACCAGCACAGTCCCTAACGTCAAGGTCTGATGATTTGATGTTACACATACTCCAAATACTGCAACATCTAAAAATCCTCAAGAAAGCTGTATTAACTAATTTAAAAAGAAGGTATTTTAACACTCTTTGGTCCCCTGACAATATTTTGTTTATTAAAATGACTAATCCCATTTCTTTGTGCTTCTCCTTGCAAGAAATGAAATGCTTTAGAGCTGGTTCCATACATGGCTTCAGGTAACTCCATGAAACAGTTACAATGTCACAAAAACCAAAGGCCTATCTCCAGCTCCCAAACCTGTACATCTTCATTTGCTTTTAGCAGTTGCTGATTTCTATCTGACATTTTTTCAACTTCAGACCATGTGTATAAACAGGTAAGAGAAAGTGCTGTTGATATTATCACATGGTATTATATTTTATAAAAATATAAAGTATTATTTTATAAAAACAAACACGATTAATTTCAACCCCTTCAGTAGGTTTCTTAACATGATTCAGAACAAAAAGGGAAATACTTGGTGACCTTATGAAGTTCTAATACTATCTGAAAAGTGTTTTACTTTTGATTGTATAATTTGGATAACTTTCTTCTTTGTGAAGTGCAGAGGCGCACAGGAGAGGCTTAAGGGGCAGGATGGCAGAAGAGGCACACCTGGTACTTTTTCAAACGTGAAAAAAAGAGCTGTTCATCGACACACTCCTTCCCAGCTGAAGCTAGAGCAGAATGCGGCTTTGTTACCCGACACTATCACCGCCTGTTCTCCTTATTGTTCAGTGTCAGAATGGCAACGCGTGAGTAAGCTGGGCAGCAGCAGAGCAATGTGCCACAAGGTGTTCTTTCCATTTGGTCACGCCAATAGCTTAGTAATTTGTGGATATAAATTCAGAAAAGCAACCTAGGAAAGCAACAGACAGGACTCCAGGTGTGTTTTAGTGTTTCCGGCACAGATTATTAGATACCCACTAGAGATCTCGACCAGAGCCACAGCTGCTCAAGCCGCACCACAGTTCGGGAGGCAGGCAGTAAATACCCAGAAAGCAGGCTTGGCCTTCTGAGCTCACAACCTATGAGTAGTCACTCGATCCAGATGTTACATTCTCCATCTATAACATTTAAATATTAGCAGAGATGACACCACAGGATCTGAATTCAGTTTTGATAAATTTGGAGGCCACTACAAAAAGATAAAGTAAGCCCGGTTTTACCATTTAAGATTATATTCCACGTTATGTTGGTAGGCTGGGAACAAAGGCAGAGTAATGGTAAACTAGCAAAATAGTCCCTGGCCCTGTGTACTTGGAAATGTGCATCAATCTTCCGTGCTCCTCTTATCTGACAACTGTCATCTGTTAATCTCCTTATCCCATTTCCTGCTGGCAATCCTATCTCCAGATCTGTAATTCTCACAAATGAAAACTGTGCAGCTTTATCTCCCACAGCTTGGCAGCTGAAGAATGTGCTCGTCCCCTTCTCTTCACAGGGCCTCCAGCTCTAATCCACGATGCCCCTGGCCATCTTCACTTGTTTAGCATTGATTTACTCAACCATCACACTGCAAAAACCTGCTCTCTCTGAGGGCCCTCCTGCTTTGTTCGCCCAGATTTGAGGGTGTTAATGAAGACAGCCTCCAGAAGCATGGAACCATGTTTTCCCAGGGTAGAAGGGGAGGGGAGAGGATAGAAGGGAAGTAGGGGGGAAAAATATATATATATGTATATATATATCAAAATCAATTGAAAGGAAGAAATAGAAAGAAAGAAAGAAAGAAAGAAAGAAAGAAAGAAAGAAAGAAAGAAAGAAAGAAAGAAAATAGCCTCCAAAAATCACAGTCACCTCTAGAAGGCTCTCTGTATTACTGTGATTCTCAACTGCCAGATTGTCCACTGAAAACCACAAGGATACTGAAGACCCTCCCAAACCACCTGCTGAAACCCTCTGGCAAGTGATACTGTATATTTTCATACAAGAAAAGGAAACTCAGATCCTGAGTTTCTTCAACACTTCCACCTCTTCCTCAAATGTCTTCTAGAACTTGTCCATTATGGCTTGTAGTGTCTGCTCCTCTTTCCTAACATAACTATGCTATTTTGGGTACCATTAGAGGTAGCCACATGCCACACGGGCTATTTCATTTTAAATTAATTTAGATGTAGAGAAACTAGAACTTCGATGCCCATGTGCATCAGCACCACCCTTTCGAGTGCTCAGCATCCACGTGGACCAGGCGGCTGAACTGAGAGTGCAGACAACTCCCACCAGAGTGCACACAAGGCCACAGCAGTGCTCTAGCTCTCTAGGACACACGGCTGGGCCTCATTCTCCCTCTTAACTGCAGCTTCATGGTTCCCTCTCAGTCAGCTCCTTCACTCACACAAACTGCAGAGCTTTCTTCCACCTAAGAACTCCCTTCTCTGGCCTCCTTGTCCTTGGGCTACTCAGCCGACCTGTTCCTGTCTTTCAACTGCCACACCGAGCCCAGGTTTCATCCCACCCTGATACAACTGCTGCTTCCAAAATGAGATTCAGCAGTCCTTTTTCAATACTCAGTTTTGTTTATGCTTCTCTGCCTGCCGACCCTGCTGGCATTCCCTTTTCACCTTACTCAGTTTCCGGTCATCTCTGCCTTGTTAACCTCTACTGCATGTCCTTTCCTGACCCTCTGAAGTCTCTTACTCTAAACCTTGAGCTGTGCCGATAGCGTGTCTTTTGTTCTCTCTGCCATTCCTGCCAAGATCATCACACTCAACTTCTGCTGCTTTAGTTTGCAGCTTCTGTTGTCCAAGGACATTTCTTTTACACGTCCCACTGGCCATTCAAAGTCAACAACCTAAAACACAGATTGTCAGCATCAAAGAACTTCTTGAGTTTTCCTATTCTTTTTATACAAATTTTATTTTAACAGTATAAGTGTTTGTGCAGTGTCCACAGAGGCCAGAAAAGAGCATCATATCCCTTGAAACTGGGGTTAGTTTGAGCCATCATGGAAATGCTGGGATTTGAACCCTACTCCTCTGGAAAAGCAGCCAGAGCTCTTAACTGCTGAGCCATTTCTCTAGCCCAGAGTTTTCAGATCTACTCTCTCAACATTTAAGCCTACAATTTCCACTTCAATAGTTATCTATGGGCCACTAGATCTATGTTGCATCCTGAGGTATAGCAAGAGTCATCTTTGATCTTTAAGTAATTCCAACTTTTTTGATTCCCTCCCAAGCCATTGTCACTCCTTCACTCCCTCCATCACCCTTAGTTGAATTTTCCCTTGGATAAATACTGGAGCCTAGCAGATATGATTAATGCATATTTTATACTTTTTTCAACCTATATAACATAGAGTTTCTATATTCATCAGCAGAAGATACAGATCTGATCAAGTTACCCTCATTCAGAAAACGCTAATGTCTCCCCTGTCCCAATGCACAGTTCAGTCATTTTAGCTGGAATACAAGATCCATTATTGAGGTCCTCTCTCTCTCTCCCAGGCAGATGCCCTACAAAACACATTTTGCTTTCTTCATTGTGCTGAGGGTGTGGTTCAGTATTAGTTAGAGTTTATCTGGCATGCTGGAGGCCCTGGATTCAATCCCTAGCATAAGGGATGCAGAGTTGGGTCACATGGAACTTGCTTCGCCCTAAGCAAGTCTGCACACATTCTCTCCTTACTTACACTATGTGCCCTTTAATTACATTTCCAACTTCTTCCCACAATCCCTTTCTTTGTAAAGCACATGCCCAACCATGTCTTCCATGAGGCCTTCTCTGAGTGCCTGAAGCAGAAATCCTGACATACTACTCTACGTCACATGACCCTAAGAGCTCTATTACACCACTTATCATAAGGCAATTTTAGACAGTTTTTAATCAGGGCTATTTATATCTTTCTTCTGCCTTCTTAATCTACATTTAAAGGCAAAGGCTCTACTATCTTTAGGACTTCAAGGAAGATCTTATAAAGCACACTGCTCTATGTGCTAAGTTAAATATTTATACTTAACAAATATTGACTAAACAAGTCACATTTCACAATTTGTTACTATTACATATATTGCATTCTTATTGTGCAGAGTGCAGTATTGAAATATAGTTTTCAAAATAAAAGTCAATCTACAAAGTTCTATTTTCCTGCTGATTTACATAGGTCCTAGGGACCATTCCCACCACAGCTGCAGGGAAGAAACAACAGTCATGATTGAACTCGTGTCCAGTCTGACTGCAGTATGTTGCACTACTCCCTGAGGCAAATGTTGAGCACTACAGTACTACTGAGTAAGGAATGAGAGTAAATGGCTATTCACTTCTTCTTTGAACCAGTAGCAGTCAGTTCCGGAACTAATATGCAAGCCCATTCTCAGAGAGTTTTCAACTCTCTTGGTTTTTGTGGAAGGATTTTTCTACACATTAACAAAAGTATTTTTAAACAACAACAAAAGAACTTGCCCTCCACAGTGAGCCATTACAGGCACTAGTCTGTGGACGTTCTACTTAAATTCTGGCTCATCTTACTGTGGTGAATCTTATCTCTGTGACAAAGCATCATGGAAACATACAAGTGTAGGAATTTTGGGTTTTATCTCATCTATTCTTTGCCTGATTTGATTAAAATTAGAAAATCATATGCATCTTATCAATAATACTAGAAATATTTTGCTCATCCAGAATGACATTCAAGTAATATGAACCAATAAGCTACTAACCATCTTAAAGAGATCAGAAACTGGAATGTGTATTTTAGAAGAAAAGGCACGGGCACCAGTGGGTCTCAGGGAAGAAAGGACACGGGCACCAGTGGGTCTCAGGGAAGAAGAGGCACAGGCATCAGTGGGTCTCAGGGAAGAAGAGGCACAGGCACCAGTGGGTCTCAGGGAAGAAAAGACATGGGCACCAGTGGGTCTCAGGGAAGAAAGAACATGGGCACCAGTGGGTCTCAGGGAAGAAGAAGTCTTCCATTCTTCTATAGAGGTTGGGAGACTACACAGCATTCGAGTCTCCTTTAACCTAGCCAAAAGAAATCATCATTAAAAACCCCAGGCACTTGGGAGGAGATGGTGGGAGGATCAGGAGTACAGGTCATCTTCACCATACAAACACTTCAATGCCAGCTTTTCTCAAAACACCAATGGGGAAAACAAACAAGCCTTGTGTTTCTTAACATGAAAGTTAATTCACAGCCAGTTTATTGCAGGGTCCATATTTGCCTGCAAGGTGAGCTTTTCTGTCATGAGAACCTCAGAGTCAAATTTCAGAGGAGAGAAGCCTCAGACTTGATAGTTTTATATATATATATATATATATATATATATATATATATATATATATATATATATATATATATATAAAAATAAGCCAAAGCATTTCAGGCATTACAAAATAACAAGAGTGCAGACAGATGACCTAAGAATATAATCTTGAGATACACAAGGATTTAAAAACAAAGAATAATATTAACAGCTCTGGGCAGCTTCCAAAATATTTCTGGTTTGCATATAGGATTTCAAAATGTGATACTTTACTTTTACAATAAAAGCTCTTGGCAGGAAATCTCCTGCTAAAATGAAGAACAATATATCTTGACTTTAATCTAATTAGAGCACTCTCTTAAGGGTTTCAGTTGTATTTTGTTACCAACCTCTACCGCTCTACCCTGAATAGAAACGAAAGCAGTGTGATTGAGTATAGGATTATATCTAGGAAACTGAAATCCTCCATAAGTTAGATTTTCGGTGTTTATGGGGAAAGCTACACTTGCCTGAAATAAGAATATGTGCAATTTAATTTCCTAAGTGTTAGATATGATAAGAAATTAAGTGCTATCTGAATATGAACTAGTGCCACCATTGCTAAAGACGTACACAGATACAGCACACGGACGCATCCTATTCTCTGGGGTCAAATGATGTTCTACAAAAGGGTAAACAAAACTCATAACCCTTTTATTTATTTATACTTTTTATAATGTATGATAATATTGGTTTTGGCAAGGAAAGAACCTGAAACCACCCAAACTTCAAGACTAAAGACACCGGTGTTAGGTATTTCATGAATGCGGAGGAAGCTACTTCTGCTGTTGAAAAGACATGCATTAACAATTCAAAAGTTCAAAGAGTTCAAAATTGTGAAAGTCATACTCAGGCTTGCTTCAGAAATTTGTTTATATAAGATAAAATTCTGTGAGATGACTATAAAAGAGATAAGAAATAAGGTAATAATAAATGAGAAAGGAGTAAGGATATTTACTTAAATCAGAATTAAAGACTAAGAAAATACACAAAATATCCCAGTAAGGCAGTGTTGTTAGGCTTATGGTGGGGGCCTGGCTGAGAGCAAATGATTATATAGATGGGCTATATTGGAAAGTAGGCTTGAATCGTGGACAGTAAAAAGGCCTTACTATCTTTAAGGGCAGCATCATTGGTCAGCTCAGCAGAACCACCTGAAAAACACCGAGATGGAGTTGGATCTGGTGATAGCCTAGCCTCCTAGCTACTGAATACAGAGATGGAGCTGGATCTGGTGATAGCCTAGCCTCCCAGCTACTGAATACTGAGATGTGTAGAGAGCTGCGTACAGCTGTGCCTTAAAGATGGCGCTGGCTTCCGCCTTCCACCCTCCCGATGGTGGATGCTCTAGGTGGTAAATAACTCCTTATTTGGCTAAGGCTAGGGTTCTGGCTTGCTTCCGCGTACCTGGACCTATCCGCGTGGCGCGCCGAGGTTGGCTACCCAGAGGCTATTTAGGCTGCGGCGGGCTTCCCCCGGGGTCAGAAGAAGATTGTCAAAGGGTACATGAATAAGGCGGAAAGAAGAGTCCGGTGTTGCGTCTTCCTTGATGGTCGAGACAGAGATGGAGTTGGGCCTGGTGATGACCTAGCCTTCCAGTTACTGAAGAACACCAAGAAGAAGTTGGGCCTGGTAATTTCCTAGCAACCCAGCTATTGATGAGGATGAGGTGATAGGGTCATTATAGTCTAGGAATTCAAAACTAGGTTGCATAAGAAAGTGAGACCCCACCCCATTTTAAAAAGAATCTCAAAACACACCAAAATTCAAACCATCTCAATGTCTTTTCCATACTGCAGGGAGGCAGTGCTAGCCCCAGTCACCTAACACAGTCCCTTTAGGCCTCGGTGCTGAAGGCCTCAGAAGGTCCTAGCTGACCAGCCATCCACAGTGGTAGACTTTTCTAGTCTGTCAATCTGAATGTTTCTCTTTAGAACTCAGTAGTAACCGCTCCCGCTCCAGTGTTGTGACTTGTGGCTGTGACAAAGCACTGTCCTAATTTGCTGGGACTTCCCAAAGACTGGGGCCAGATAGAGCCTACAGAAGTCATTTGAGCCACTTCAGGAGAGAAAACAGGGTTCCTTGTTAATATAGTCCAGGTCCTACTCACATAACCTAGGTTTGCAGTATTTTTCTGATGCAAGTATAGAAGGAAAACGTTTCACGTGCTTAAACTCTTTAATTACAAAACTCGCAACCTAGTCTTATCATGGAAAATGGCCTGACATGCAGGGAGCAAAGCACTGGCTTAGGTGCTGTAGTGGCATTTCACCTGTATTTTAGTAAAGCTTGCCTGGGGATGAGGAAAGTAAAACAGTCCCACTGGTCAGCCTTACAGCCAAGCAGTGGTAACATACACCTTTAATCCCAGTAGCCACACTAGTTGCCATAGAAACCGGGTGTTGCATGCTTTTAATCTCAGTGAAGCATGCTTTTAATCCCAGCTCTAGAGAAGATTACAAAATGGGGGGAGACAGCTCTCAGACACAATCTCACCCTGAGATTCCTGGAGGCAGGATTGCCATTTTGGATTTAGGTCAAGGTTAAGAGGCAGTGGCTGGCTGCTTTGCTTTTCGGATCTTCAGGTCGAACCACAATTTCTCTCTGAGTTTTTATTAATCATGCTTCAGCACTGAATTGGTAAAGAAATGCCAAAAAGACCTTACATAATCATTATTTTTAAACAAATGTATGCGTGCTTGTGTGTGTTACATGTGAATACTATCATGACATTTATGCAAACAACAATGTGCGAGAATCAGTTCTCTCCTTCAACTATGGGGTCCTGGAGACCAAACTCAGGCCACTGGGCTTGCCAGCAATCACCTTTATTAGCAAAACCATCTCATCAGTCCTTATAGAATTACTGAAAGGAAGAAAGTTCTTTATTTCCTAGGTAGGGCATTGCACTGGAGTTCCAAGTTAAGTTAGCAACAGAGTACTGCCAAGATGATCTTTGCCTTAAAACAAAACAGCAATACACTGAAAAGAGAGATTCATACTACAATGTTAGGGATATCAGTCAATATCCAGACTTTGCAAAGGCCTGCCATTGCCAGTACCTTACACCATAGGAGAGTGGAAGAAGAGCTCTTAAGGAGCCTCAAAAATTAAACTTGCAAATTCTTTGTTTTGTCCCTATTGTAAAGCATCCACTTTGCTGAATCAACAAGCAGTCCTGCCTTGCTGGATATCTCAGATGCTGTCCAAGGATTAGTAAGAACTCTAGTCAATGTTCTGGAGACTCCTTTGGGACCACAGTCAGAGCAGTCCCCAACCTCAGTGAAGGACCATTATGCACTCCCTCTCCCATCCCTGCGGGACATTAGACAGTGTCCCTTGCTCTGCCAAGGGGTGATGCCTTGAAATTCATATCCACACCCTACTGGCTTTGCAAGGAATCAAGCCAGCACCAAGAATCAAGCTCAGAACCTTTATATGGAGAAGGATAATTGCCACAAAGTTCTAAAAACAATTCTTATTCTTATACAAAATTAAAACACACCTTCAACTTTCATCAAAGAATTTAACTTTGGGGGTCAGCAAGATCGTTTAGCAAGTCTGATGACCCATCTTGGATTTCTGAAACTCAAGAAAGAAGGAGAGAAGCAACTTCTGAAGGTTTCTCAGACCAACACACACTCTGGCACAAGTATAAGGGCAGATACACAACATGTATACACGCACATATACACTCTGGAACATGTACAAAGGCAGATGCAAACCACATATGCACACACACATACATACACACACTCTCGCACATGTACAAGGACAGACATATACACATGTAGATACACACAGGCAAATACACAAATGCATGCACAGACACATAGGCAAATGTAAAAACACATATGCATACATACATGTACTCATCCCCCACAGATAATAAATTTTTAAAATGTTTTTTAGAGAATTATAAGTATTAGAAGCAAATGCTTTTCTCAATGCTAGCTTTTGTCATTTTAACAATACCTGCAATAATTTAATCAACCGTGTTAGCTTCTGTCATTATAACGAATATCTGAGAAACCAAGCAGAGACTAAAATCACAAAGAGAAAGACTTATCTGGCTATGGTTTGAAGGTTTTAGTAGAGGGTTGACGGTCCCATTGCTGTGTTTAGGCACGAAACTACTCGCCCCATGTCCAGGGAGTGGGAGAAAAGAAAGGGCCCAGCTCCCCTCCTGGGAAGGGCCCACACCTTAATGCTCCACTACTTCTTGTTGACATCAAACTAAGGACATGGCCTCAAACAGACAGGACTTTGTGGAGACCATCAGCAAGCAGTCACTGTGGACAACTGAGAAAAAGCACTAAAGGTGGTACTGAGGACAACTGGAGCTGAGCTTAGATCTGAGAAAACCAGGAGTGGATGAGAACTCGGTCTTTGTTACTATGTTCTTTTTTTAAAAAAAAAATTTATTTATTTATTTATTGTGTATACAGTGTATATATATGCCTGCAGGCCAGAAGAGGACACCAGATCTCATTACAGATGGTTGTGAGCCACCATGTGGTTGCTGGGAATTGAACTCAGGACCTCTGGAAGAGCAGTCAGTACTCTTAACCACTGAGCCATCTCTCCAGCCCGTTACTATGTTCTTAATGACATGTCCTGGGACTCTTGACACTGAAAAACCGAGTTTTATCGTGCTCCTCATTACATTTCTAGATTTGAAGTGTCTGTTTTTACAGTGACAGCTGACTGTGCCTTTTCCTCTTTTTAGTTAAAAATTTTTGTTATATTTATTTGTTATGTGTACGTGCATACCAGGGCATGCATGTTGAAGGGGTCAGAGGACAACTTACAGAAATCTGTTCTCTCCTTCCACCATGTGGGACTTGAGGACTGAATTCAGATCACAAGGCTTGGTGACAAGCACCTTTACTCACTGAGCCATGTAGTCAGCCTGCCTATGCCCATTCTGAGAGGCACTAATGTGAAGACTGGAAAACAGGTAAGGTTCCAGGGTCCATTCTGTCTACCTGTATCTGAGAGCAGAGACCTTTGAACTGCTCTAGAGAAAGCAAAGGAGCCATTAATAATAATGTGTACAGCTCACAGGAATGGTTTTTTTTTCTGATCTTAACTTCAAAGCATAAAATTAACATGTTTTATGGCAATTACATCTGCATATAGTAATATATGTTTATTTCTGGATTCTGGAAGTTGAGATGTTCAACTGAGCATTGCACAAGTCTAACGAAAGATTTTAGTACTCAAAAATAACTTCTGAGAACTTATGTCTTGACCCTACTAATAAAGACCAACTCTAAGTAGGGGAAGAGTGGTTTAGTGACTGCCTCTGGCTCACCTGTAAAGAAAGCTTAAATAAGCGTGGGTGAGAAACGCACAGGTTATCCACACAGACCATACCCATTCTATTTGCTCAGTGTGTACAAAGGTTATGCACACAGACCATAGCCACCCCACTTGCCGAGTGTGTACTTGGAAACAGCACTCTCACATTCTCGCATACAAAGTCAGGAGTAAACAATTGACCCCATGTGGATTTGCACTGTACCAAACAAGAAGTGTGAATTACAAGTAGTGGGTGTTGGCAAATTCTCTACTGCTGACTATATCCTCAGTCACCTCTTTTGTTCTTTATTTACCTTCACTGAATGTTTAACACTAATAACTTGTGACTTTTTGTAAAACAAAAGTATTACAAGAGAGCAAAGGGAAAGTGGAAGACAACTATGCAGGAAAAGCAGTCCAAACACTAGGAATCAACTTCCCTTCCAAGATGCTCTCACAAGATGTTCACATCTCCAGAATGTGGTCAGACAGAACCCTCTCCACCCACTGTTGACACATTTGAGCTAATACTTGATATTATCTAGCCACCAAAGAAAACAGATCTTAACTCTTTAACAGCTTAATTAATATCTTAATTTTATATTTCACTTCCAACCATTTCATAAGAAAGCATTTAAAGAGTATAGCTAACTAATGGGGGCTGGAGAGATGGCTCAGAGGTTAAGAGCACTGGCTGCTCTTCCAGAGGTCCTGAGTTCAATTCCCGGCATCCACATGGTGGCTCACAACATCTACAATGAAATCTGGTGCCCTCTTCTGGCCTGCAGGCATACAGAAGGAGTCAGAACACTGTGTACATAATAAATAAAATATTTTTAAAAAAAGAGTATAGCTAACTACCAAGTACTAGAAAGTCTGTGAGGTCACTCCTCACGTACTTGCCTAACATACTTGGTTCCAGTCACTGCTTTTCAGGACTTTGAAGCACAATCAGGTTCTTTTTGTTTCATCCTCCCTGCCATAAAGGGCAGGCAGGCAGGCAGGCAGGCAGGCATACTGCCTCCAGGCTACAGACCACAGCACTGCACAGGACAGCTGTGCTTCTCATGTGCCCACAGCAGACCAGAGCCCATGTTCCTATCACTGCTGTGTGCCTACCAAGGGTGTCTGCGGGGAACCTCAAATAATCACATAAGCTCAACAAAATTTTACTGAAATATAAGAATATATTATGATTTCCTTTTTTTCTTCTGTTGTCTAATACAACAAAAGAATAAACCACACTTGAAAAGGAAGACTTTGATTTCACGGCTCTTTGCTCTCTGCAGTCATGTTGACTCTACTACTTGAAGGCTCTCTTAGTTTCTCATTAATTTTTAATTGACATAGTTATACATATTTATGAAGTATGATGTGATACATGCATTAATTTATAAGGATCAAATCAGGGTAAGTGGCATTTCCTGTCTCCTTAAACTGCAAATTTTTATGCATCATTATAGCATGTATCAACTACACACAATAATGAACTTCAGGAGTGGGAAAGAGTTCAGTCAGTAGAGTGCTTGCCTCACGGCATGAGGATGTGGGCATCACGGCACACCCACACACCCACCCCGCCCTGGGCAGGCAGAGACAGGAGGATCCCTGGGGCCTAGTGGCCAGTCGGCATAACTGGTGAGCTCTGGGCTCTCCTTAAGCTGCATATTTTAGTAAACTTTATAGCAGATACTAATTGTACAAAAGTGCAGCTTTTGTGATTGGGGAGATGACTCAGTCGGTAACACTGCTGTGCTAAGTGCTGTAAAAAGACAAAATTAAACCCAAACTAACCTTAACTGCAAACACATCGTGATTCTTGGAAATTAAGCTGTTTAAACAAGAAAAATAAGGAGGCATCCCACCCCAACCAACAACCACACTGAAGAGATTTTCCCAGAGTAGAAATGGCCATGTAGTGAATCTACTCCTCTCTGGGGTCCTTTTCAAATACAGTTCAGAGTGCTCAAGAGTTAAGGGGCTAACAAGGACGCCACCACTTACACTGCACAGATCTGCTCCATCAGATGCTGTAGGTTTTAGAACGCAATTGCTGGTGATTACAAGTTGCTCCTTAATACTGCCTCTAAGAACAAAGGGAAGAAGGCATCTGTGGGCAGGAAGCGACCCTTGTGCCCTGGGGTCTGTGGAGTTGAGTAGAGTGGAAGACACACACAAGTGTCTAAGAGTCAAACATAGTGACAGCAGCCACAGTCTGCTAACTCAGGTAAGAACGACAGGAGGGATGTGACGCCACACATGGGCAATGGTAACATTTTACTCACTTTTTCAAGTAAGATATTTTCTAAATTCTGAAAGTCCTGGGAATAAATTCTACATCTGTATTTTTACTAATGCTTAGTTTTAAAATATTTATTTATATCCTAGTAGCAGTATGAATGAAGTCATACAATATTTCCAAAACTAATAGCCCCATGGATTAAATGAAATTTATTAATGATTAAGGAAGCTTTCACGCAGACCAAATTAATTCAGTTCTATAAGTCCAGTAAAGCACACCAAAAGAGCCCATGTAACTGCAATAAAGTTTGATGGATGCTCAGTTTGGTGCTAACACAGCATGTAATAGATGCAATGAAGGCATAAATCACAAATATGAAGCAGTCTTAGCAAAAAGTCTAAGTTTTCTCAGAAACTGGCCAACATATACTTATGAGCAAACTTCCACATTCAGGTAGAGGCCGGCTAGTGATGCTGAGGACATGCAGTCAGCCTCTGAAGTTATTCTTTAATTAGCTATTTCCAAGGCAGGGCTGATGACTGTTTGGAAACGAGGCTCATTCCATGACTCTGTTCCTGTCCTGTGTAACTGACATCAGCACACAGCTGCGTAAACAGATTTCCTATGACGTGCTCCTCTGCCACAGGTGCAGGCTTCTACTCCCAGCATTACTAACATGCTCTTCAGACTACTATGATTTAGAACTCGAAGGAAAGAAAAAGCTTTTAAATTATTTAGCTATTTGTAAAGTAAAATGTCAGCCTGACAGAACATTTACCATCTCATGTTCCATCCTATTTTTATTTGTTTTTATGTTCCAACTTGTTTTAAAATGGAGTATGATAACTCTTTTTATTTTAGATACAGAAGTAATAAAATCTCCATCAAAAGTCAATAGCATCAGTCTAAAATTATTTGATTTGCATTTACCAGTAAGCACAGTTAATAGCATGAAAATCTTGTTTTTCTAGTGACAACATATAGTTGAAATAAGTAAAATATTCCAATAATATAATTAAATAAAAAGAAACCACTTCATTGGTGAAGACAGGGTCCCTGAGAAAGCTCAAGATAAAGACATATTCTATATTTCTAGGTTTTATAGGGTTCTGGATTTTTACTAAGTATCACATTCTAAGGAACCATCTCAGAAATGAGCTTTGAGATACTTTTAACACTGAATGCTAATGCATTCAAAAGAACTGGCAAAGCCAATAGTATTAATATGTAAGTAGCATCCTTGGTGAACTGCAAAACAAGTATACCTTGGTAATGACTTCCCATACTGGATGGTCACTTAAAAGCAGAGGCTTGAGAATCTTGTGCAAACCAGTTTTCTATCTACCAAATCATTCAGACATCAAACCTGGACTTTACTTTTTAGTTTTGAAAATGCAAGGAAGGTTTAAACCTCACATTGAAAAGTACTCAACCACCTTCACTTCCTTGTTGGTTTTCCAAACTTCCTAACCCTTACACAGGGGAAAAATGAGACTACTTCGAGCTGTTGCCCAACACCTGGAAGCTTCATCCTTCCTAATGGAGACCTGTAAAGCAGACCACTTCTCCTAAAGGGGTTTGAACTCTAGGGGCACAGCTTGGGGGGCTGTTTAGTAGGACCTGAATGCTGCTGCCACATACACACAGAAGCAGACAAGGAAAATTAAAGTCAATCTAGGCACAAATTCTCGGTCTCTTACTGTGGCAGTGCCACATTAGGTCTTTAAACAAACAGGAATAATCTCTTCCCTAGCCTGGAGGCCAATATATCAAAGATGTGTAGTATTAATCTTTGGTATATTTGGAAACCATTGTCAAACACGTGGAACCTTTAATTTTTCATAGTGTAGACTGAGGTCACATGATATCTGACGTTTCTAACCAGTGGCTACAAATGGGGCTTACACAGAGGAGCATCTGAGAACCAGCTTCAGTGTGCACCCACTGCGAAGGGAAGAGCACTAGTAAGGCATTGTAACAGGAAACATACAGCCCAATTCACCAAGATTTTAATGTATGTACTTGTGTAATATACTTACATTTTTACTATGAAATGCTTAAGTGGACATACGAAAATACCCATTTCTTTGTTAACAAGGATTCTTTTAACTCATGCCCTCCACTGGATTCAATTGCCTTCCAGATGAAATATATGGATTTATAGCTTTGAGTAAATAACTGAGTGATGTACATTCTTAGTCTCGGAAGGTCCTAAACTCTCTCTTTCTTTCATAAGTACCTTGTTTAGTACTTTGAAAATATTATCTCATTGCCTGCTCCCATGCATTACAACTGCTGTCAGCCTCAACCTTCAGACTTGGTGGAAACCCAGTCTTTGGCTTGTTTCTGTGTATCAGAGGGCAGTCTTGCAATGCTTCGAGTTCATCTCAAAGCCACCATCTATGCCTCTGCCTCCTAAGTGCAGGGACCACAGGTATGTGCCCACACCCAGATGAAAACCTGTCTTTTGTGAGTCAGTTAACTATTTCACACCTCTCCCTGGTTCTCTAAACCGCTCCTCTCTCCACCCTCACAGCTGACTGGTGAACTACTTCTTCCAGCCACACTAGTCACACACTAGCACTCAGAAGACATCATTCATCACTTACCACCAGCATCTGGTTAGCTTTCTATAGACCCCGCCTGCCCTCATTTCTCTCATCTCTGTATCTGTCTCTGTATGTCTGTGTCTTTAGAGCATACACATGCATAACTTCGAGCATGTAGGTGTGAGCGCATGTGTATAGGTGTATGAACATACATGAATGTGGAGGCCCCAAGTTGATGTCTAGTGAGTTCCCTCAACTGCTCCACCCTTTTCTGAGGCAAGACCTCTGGCTAAACCTGATCTCATAGCCAGTCAGCCCAAAAGACTCTGTCTACACCTCCCTGGTGGTGGGAATATAGGGGCTCCATATCTACCTGGCTTTTATGTGGTTTCTGGGGATATGGTCCCAGATCCACATACTTTCAGAGCAAGTGTTATACAGGTACTTTGTCTGCTGAGCCCCTCCCCCACCTGTTCTCATCTCTCAGGCTAACTAGCTCTTCTATGTGTGCACCAGACCTATCTGCTCTCACCTACTTAAGATCATCTCATCACCAAATCCCCATCCATCCCTGCTGTATCCCCAAGTTCTCTACCAGACTACACATTAGCTTTCAAATGTCTCCTTGTTTTTCTCTTTTTAAAACAGCAAAACAAGCAAGACACTACCCTTGATCCTGCGGAGCTCAGATGTCTCAACAAAGCCACAACCTCACCCTCTACTCACCACTGGGCTCATGAGACAGCAGCTGAGTGCAGTTTCTGAAGAACATCTTTACAATGTATTTTCTAAAAACATATTTAGCTTCCCTAGAAACATATTAAACATATCAAAGTTCAAATAGCCCAAGAAACAATTTCTCGCATCCTATCAGATCACACTGGAATAAAACCATCCATCACTTCAGAATGGGACTTTATTTGGGAACAGAAGTTGTGGATGTCATTGATTTAGGTGGGTTCACTCTAGAGCAGAATGCCCCTAAGCCAATAGGACCAATGTCCTTATAAAAGAGGGAACCTGACCCAGCAAGTACACAGGGAGAACACACTGTGAACAGATGGTGGAGATCAGGGTGACATGTCCCTCCACCAAGTAATACTAAAACCTGCAACAAACGCCAGCAGACAGAGCGGAACCGACTGCCCCCAGCCTTCAGAAGGACCAGCTGCACTGACACTGTGACCTTAGGTTTTCAGCCTGCACACTGACAAACCATAAATCTCTGTGGTTCAGGCTTCTCAATTTGCCGCACCTGTTACAGGAGCCAGCAAACATGTAGACACAGCTCCGCTTGGCACAAACTGTCCCCTCTTCTTGCATTCTCGCCTTGTCACTCCCACAACTAACCGGCTCCCACTTCACGTCTATGCAGCCACGGCACCTTTACTGTTTCCTTAGGGCAGCTATGTTTACCTGTGATGAATTATACTCATTTTGATCTCCTCTACTGACCATAAAGTAGACCAAGCTAGGGTCTAACAGCTCTCCCTGTGTTGCTGTCTTTGAAGGTCTAATTCCTAGCTGTGATGTTATTCATGCTTATCAACTTGCCTACATCTAGAATTAATGAAAACCCAAGCAGCTGGGCACACCTGAGAGGGATATTTTCCTTAATTAAATCATTTGAAGTGGGAAGACCCACTTCTAATCCAGATCTTTGAGGTGGGAAGACCCACCTTTAATCTGGACCACACCTTCTGCTGGCAGCCTGTATAAAGAGCATGGAAGAAGGAAGCTTTTGCTCTTGCCTGCTTGCCCTCGCTCTCACTGGCAAGTCCATTCCTTCCCTGGCATTTCAGCCTACTTCTTCGGGATTCTGGTGTGTACTGAAGACCAGCTGAGACACCCAGCCTCGTGGACTGAACAACTACTAGATTCTTGGACCTTCCATTGGTAGACAACCATTTTTGGACTAGCTGGACCACAACCTGTAAGCCATTCTAATAAATCTAAATAACGAAATATGAAGACAGAGGAAGAAGACAGATTCATTCTGTAAGCTCTGTTCCTGTAGAGAACCCTGACTAATACGCTATCTGAAATTACTTTAGTTATTAAGTACTTATCCAGTGCTTCCTTCTCTCCACAGAGCATAACCCCAGGACTGCTGCTTGCGCCCAGCTTTTGGTGGCAGCCTCTGAAAAGCCTCTTTGCAAACAGAAAGCGCTCACTGGGGGCCAACAGTTTAGCTTCACCACCAATCAGTTCAAAGACAGCCCATCCACAGGCGCTAGACGCCAAACAGCTGGCGTTCAGAGGATTAAACACTAATTTATTTAACACTAGCTTGCTAAGATATTGAGGGCCTTTTCTTTCATTCTTAAATTTTCTTGACCACAAACGGATCCCAACACCCTTTCCAAAAACTCCCGTAGTGAGAAACAAGACGCTTGCCACTTGAGTGATAAATGGAACTGGAATCTCAAAAAGGGGGGGTTAATAAGTAGATGTGTTTTACTTTTTAAAAACGTTTACTTTTATCTTCAAGATTAAAATACATATGCAAACACTAATAATTAATTTCTTACACCTCTCTGAAGTAGAAAATCACACCCCCCCCCAGACTGACATGGCCGCTGCTTAAGAGGCTGTCGCTGAGCTGCTGCTCCGGTTCCTATCATGTCACACTACCCAGTGCTGAGCATTCTTTTGCTCAAGAATAAATTTACTTAAAATATATACTTTTACTTTTTAAATCCAATGCAAATGGTAAAGAAAACTTTAAGAGTTCCTTTCCTTCTCCTTAGTTTGTTCAACATATGGAACAACATATAAGTAGAGTTTAATATACAACACCATACACACACACACACACACACACACAGGGATTTGTTCTACCTCATTCACATTCATGTAATAAGTGCACAGTCCACTGTTAACACATGATGTTATGATTTTATGATTGCTTAGGATATCTAAAATTAAAATTTACTAGCCTCTCTCCTTCATGCACCCACCACTTAAAAGTAAGTTGAGGAAAACTCAAGTAGGACCATGTTAGACTATTGCAAGAAATCTTAAAAAGCTAAATGTTCTCCTAGAAATGGTCCTCAGTAGAAAAACATAAACCTGGTTTGAAACGCCAGCTTGGTTCTAAGTAATTTCTATATAACTTACAGGCAGGTTCATTCTGCAGTTCTGCTCCAGTGTGAACTGCAGAAAGTTCAACAATGTTTCAGGGACTTGCAGGCACCTGAACCTGGGTTTGATGTGAGCGAATCACATGACACTCATTCAGCAAGGTCACATCTCTAACAGGGTTATGACCCAAACCCTGTTCCAACCTGCCAAATTATGAAAAATGATTGCCATTCTCAATGGCATCCACATTTTAAGCACAAAAATATTAGAAACAGTAACAGTGCAACATTTGAATTACTTAGTTCAGGAAGCCATTAAGCCAAACTGTGTATTTATTAAAACAGAAAGCGCCGACAAGTTGTGTTTTAAATCAAATCAACTGAACAATGTAGATATTCTAGTTATGACTGAAAGATGATAAGCAGGCAGGAAAAGAAGGGCCTCAACTTCAGGTCCTCAAGCAACTATTTCAGAAATGTGCCTGTCTTAACAAGCAGCATTTTAGGGTGTAAGAGGGTAACACATACCAGCTTTCAGTTCCCAACTCCTCATCAATCTGACACCAGAAAAGAAATGCTACCTTGGTATTCCTGAAACCGAACCTTCAGCTTTTGTGAGCATTTTTTTCCTTTCTACTTAGCTTTAAAAAAAAAAAAGTATCAAGACATATTTCAAGTCTTAAAGATGTGCCATTTATCAGCAAACTGACCATCCCTCAAAACATCTGCAGTTAAACATGCCAGAGTCCAAAAGAATTCTGAGACACATCACACTGAACTGTAAATTCCATAAGGAATCATTTGAAACAAGGAACCCTTTACTTCTAAGCAAAGGAGACCAACTGCAAAGATCTCCCTTGAAGCTGTTTAAGTAAACATGAGGCTTCAAGTCACTTGCAGCAACTTCCAACTCCCTCTCAGTAAAGGAATTTTCTTTCAAGGCTTTGTAGGTCAGAGACCTGGCCAACTGGAAGGAAAGGTTCTTCAAAGGAAACACAAGAAGAAGGCCTCACAACGGCTCTGACATAAAGCACACTAGGGCTGCCATGCCTTTGGAATTGGCAGGGCCAGTCTGTGGGAGCTGCTTCAGTCTGCACTCACTTGCCCTCCATACTGTCTTCATCCCCTTTAAAAAGCAATGGAGGTATTATTCACCAGGAGGACCTTGTCTTCTCACAGTCCGTGGCACTCTATCTGACAGATTGTTAGGGCTGCCCCAAAGAGTGCCTGTGTTGAAGTGCCAGTTGGTGGTACTCACTATTGAAGGTGACTGGATCATGAGAACACACTAATCAGTTCACAGTGGATGGGCTGTTGGGTGGTAAAGCTGGACTGGAGGATAGAAGTCATTGGAAATGTGTCCTCAAAGGTAAACCTGGTGTCTCTGCCATATTCTACCTCATCACAGGCCCAGAAGCAAGAGTCACATGAAACCCCATCCAAGTAAATCTCTCTTCCCTTAAGTTGTTTACATCAAGAAAAGACAGCCTTGGATTTTCTTTTTCAAAGAAAATACAGTATAAGATGGTCTCTAACAACAGTTCAGTCATCCAAGTACATGAAAATTCCCTCCTCCACTGGACTATGTCCTACTCACTGTTCTATTGCTGTGACGAGACCATGACCAAAGCAACTCTTATAAAAGAAAGCATCTAATTGGGAACTTGCTTACAATTTCAGAGGGTTGGCCCTTTATAATCACAATGGGGAGACGGTAGCACATGGCACTGGAGCAGTAGCCATGCCTGGGCCACAGACCAAAACAGAGACTCTGGGCTTGGCATGGGCTTTTGAGACCTCAAAGTTCACCCTCAATGACACACTAATTCCAACAAGGCCACACCTCCTAATCCTTCTAATCCTTTCAAATACTGCCACTCCCTGTTGACTAAGCATTTGAAGACAAGAGCCTCTGGGGGCCACTCTGATTCAAACCACCACAGATTGGCAGGTTGGACTATTTAGTGAAGGAAAAGCTAACTAATGTGGTGGTTTTGCTAGCTTTTCCATCATACTCTTAAAGCATCTAGTAGATGTTTAATCAAAACATCTTGAGACATGAATTCCTGCATCTACAACATATGAATACAAGCTAACACACACACAATAGATACAGCCCTCATCTAATAAACATGTTACCACTCTGTCCTTGCAATTCTCTAACTCACCCTTCCTGGATCCCAGAATTAAGTTCTGTCATTAGCATGAGAAAAACACAAGGGTTCAGATGTATCAGAGGTCTGTCTAAGTCAGGGAAGGTACTGAATGGGCCTCTCCTTCATGTCCTTCTCTTCCTGTGGCAGAAGGGCAAAGAACTGTATGCTGTAAAAAGATGTCCCAATAGTTTAATGTCAATTTCACATAAGTTAGAGTAATTTGAAAGGAAGGAACATCAATTGAGAAAATCCCTCCATAAGATATAGCTTAAGGCATTTTCTTACTTAGTGACTGAAGGGGGAAGGCCCAGCCCATTGTGGGTGGTGCCATCCATGAGCTGGCAGTCCTAGGTTCTATAAGAAGGCAGGCTGAGCAAGCCATGAAGAGCAAACTAATAAACAGTACCCCTCCCTGGCCTCCGCATCAGCTCCTGCCTTCAGGTCCCTGCCCTGCTTGAGTTTCTGCCCTTGCTGCTTTGAAGATCAACTGTTATATGGACTGTGAGTGAAATAAACCCTTCCCCTACCCAAGCTGCTTTTGGTCATGGTGTTTCATCACATCAGTAATGACCCTGACTAAGACAAAAGACAGCAATTTAAGCCCACACATTTGCACTATGAAGTATTTTCAAACTTGTTCATGTGGCACACCACCAGAATAATCAATTTGCATTGTTCGCTTTTGTGCTGCCGTGACCAAAATACCTAACAGGAGCAATCTAGGAGAGAAAAGTCTATTTTGGCTCATGGTTCAGATTTCTGTGCATCATGGCGGCAAAGGCACAACAGCATTTGTGATGTTCATGATGGCAGAACCATTCCCAGCGCAGCAGGAAACAGAGAGAACTTGGAATACCTTCAAAAGCCTTTCCCAGTGAACTGGTTCCGCCATCTAGATCCCTCCTCCCCAGACAGAGCCAGCCTCTGGGAACAAGTTTTTAAAACATGGGTCATTTCAGATATAAATCATAACAAAAGGGAGAATGAAACCCTGGGGCCCTCCTCTCTTTTTGCTTCCTGGCTGCAACCAAGTAAATAGGCCTCCTGCAACACTCATATGATCCCACTGCACTATAATGCGCCAGCATCAAGTACGAGGCCATGCCTGTGCTGAAATCTCCATAAGCCTTTCCTGCATTTAAGCTGTGTGCCTCAGGCATTCTACTGCAGTACCAGAAAGGGTCTTGTGGTACGGTCTACTGATCATCAGACTGGTTCTTTGTGAAATACTATACCATAAACAATATATATCTAATTCTATATTACAAATTAGAAATTCCTTTGCTAGAAGAAAACAGTACCATAGACATTTTGAAACAAAATTCAACCAAAAGTCTGGGTATCACAATAAAAAAAATAAGCTTTCAAATTTAAATAATCAGTTCATATCTGTCATTAATACTATCAGCTAACTATTCATTTATTTTGCTATCAATGTTTACTAACAGAAAGGAACAATAGATTTGAACAATTTATAAGAAACAAACACTGAGCAGATTCCATCCCATTAGTTTATCATTTTTCACTAAACTGAAAACAAAAACAAAAACAAAAAAAAGGCCTTCAGTAGACTGAGCAGGACAAAATGCAGGCACCTTAAAGGAAAGCTGAGTGCTCATCAGCTGGAGACTCCCACCTAAGGCATAATCAGGGCAAACAAAGGAGACTGGTGCCAGGGCCCAAATCAGACCCCGGACAACTCTCCCTGAGCAGAATACCCTTCTGAGGCTACAGCCAGGCAGAAGCACCTCTTTCTTTCTCAGCATAGGATTAAGGAAAATGCTAGGTGCCCCAGGGCCTTTCTGCAGGAGCTGCACTGCAAAAGGGCTCTCCTAACAATATAAAGTCATAACAACCCCCGACCCTCCTTCTTTCCGGAGCATCCAGAGATTTCCCAGGGCTCAGATGGTGCATGGTATTTCAACAGGATACTGGAGCAGACGGGAAGCCCCGGTGCTGCCCATTAAGTTACACATTAGAATGGCTCACAACAATGGAGAATAATTGGAAACTAGTTATTTCTCATGAAATGTTACTTACACTGACATGCAATATATTTTATAACAAATCAGTGAATAGGCTAAAGTTGTCTTAATTTCTGCTGAGGAACAGCTGGTAGTTTTAACTCAAAAATGGTTTGAGATCCTCAATTTTAAGAATCTAAGGCACTGGTTCTCAACCCTTTGGGTCGTGATCCCTTTGGGGTCACATATCAGATATTTATATTAT
Organism: Ondatra zibethicus; assembly: GCA_004026605.1. Taxonomy (NCBI): domain Eukaryota; kingdom Metazoa; phylum Chordata; class Mammalia; order Rodentia; family Cricetidae; genus Ondatra; species Ondatra zibethicus. Next base: position 66,112 of record PVIU01001432.1, on the reverse strand, counting down.
AATTCATAACAGTAACAGAATTACAGTTATGAAGTAGCAACAAAAAATTTTTATGGCTGGGGGTCCCCATGACATAAGTTGTACTAAAGGGTCACAGCATTAGGAAAGCTGAGAACTACTGCTCTAAGAGGCTCTGCAGACCAAAAGGTTTCATAGACGCTGCCTAGGGGGTAAAGATAAACCAGAAGAGGGGAGAGACAATGCTAAGGAAGCAGCACAGAGTAGACTTGGATGTGGGCCTAGAACACGAGAGGCAGAAGCAGCCTGGACTGCCATGCAGGCTGGATGGGGATAATGCACTTAGACTCACAGCCATCTCCCAAGATGAGTGTGCCTGCCCTGGTTCTGGCTAAACTACAATGGTGACATAAAACATCTAAGCATCAGACACCGTGGGAACATCCTGAGATTTGTATTTAGTCAAAGTGGCAGGACTATAACATCTGCTCTCAATATCTTATTTCAAAAGAAAGTCATGGGTGGATTATAAAAAGGAAGAAAACATGAAGTTGGGGGGGCAGATTGGAGTAACTGGAGGAGTGAAATGGGAGCAGGTATCATCACATTTCATGGGATACATGTATGAGATTTTAGAGAATCAAGAAAAATATTTTTAAAGGAAAGCCATCTTTTTTAGTGCTGTCCAATGATAGACTACAAACGTTTTCTATTCCAGGACACACATACAAATTAAAAAATTTAAAGAGGCTGATGAAGTAAAAGTATTTTAAAGCATTCTAAATTATTAGCCAGTCATTCAAAAATGATCACTAAATAATTTTATTCTAATTACTTCTTTATTAATACAGTGAGAGCAGCATATGCCCCATGCTTTAACAAGACTTCATGCAGAGAAGTGTCGTGATATCACAGGCTGGGTTCTAGTGTCAGTTAATTTAAGTACTTGGTTTAGGGGCTTCCCCTCCCCCCACCGACTCAAAGCCAAGGAGAGAAGGTACATCTTCAGCTGTTTCAAATTATGATATTTCTTTATTAATTCTATCCATTAACTGTTGCAGGTTGTCTTCAAGTACTAAGTATTAATTTAAAATGTTTTAACTGCTTGTCCTGTGCGGTTGTCCTCATTGCCAAGCAACTGCCATTTTGGGGACTTAAGCTGTACCCCCTACAAAGATCATCCTGGTTGGGCATCCCCCACCAGCACAGAGGTGCAGGAGATTTCTCTCCTGCTGACCCAGCTGCTCCTACCACCTGGTCAGACTACATGTCCTTGGGGGAGGGGCTTGAGAATACAGAGGCTGGAAAAGACTAGAGGGGTCTCCATCTATCTATGCAGCTAAGGGTAATCTGACAGGTAAGGCTTTGCAGGTGCAGCCTGTGTGAGGAGTGCCCACGCCCCTGAAAGTAACCCTCACTTAGGCTCTGGAAGGAAGCCCAAGCAACTCACTGATTCCCCAGAGTGAACGGTGATAGAAACTTTCTTGGGATCTTGGGAGGAGGGGCAGACATTATGTCTCCCCGTGGAAGGAATTTTAACAACACTGCTGCTAGCGGTGACTTCACCAGCTAACATTTCAAGAGACAATATGCACAGCATGTGAGACTGATAGCTGTAACAGCCGCGTATCTCCTAAGTGAGAGAACGGGATCCACAGACAGGAAGCAGGGCTAGGACGCTGGTTCCACAAAGGCTCGTCACAGTGTGAGTGCCATTCTCAGGTCCTGCTTCAGATCCGCTCACCCTGAATCTGCTTCCAGAAATGACCTCAGAGAATTCTCATGCACATTCAGATTCAATGGTGCTGCTGTAAACAGACATGTGAGCATTTCCATTACATGAATACCCAGTATCTGAGAATCTAAACACCTACCCACTGACTGTTCAATATCAGATGATCCTTACTTTGAAAAACCTGAATTTCTAATAATTTTTTATACATGTACATCTAGGGAGATGGAGGTTCTAAGTTATTTTCTCAGGGTAAATTTTTATGCTTATAATGACTGAGACAGAGATTATGGATACTTTTGATACGGAATATATAATACTCAATTATAAAATGCTTGAATACTTTCATTATTTTGTCAATTTCATGGAAAATGAGGCAGAAAAATGAGAAGTGGACAAAATACACTGAATAAGCCCCTTCAACAGGAGCAGGTCAGAGGGAGCACAGAGCACACGCTTCTCTGCCACGTTCATGGCAGACCCTCAGTCACTTCAAGGTGATCTACAGATTTGCCGTGCCTCTTCTTCCTTAGGCAGAGATATTTTGAAATCTAATTCAGGCAGGAGAGGTGCCCATGCATGTCTCCTTCTGCCACTGTGCTGCGCGCTTCTACAGACTGCATTCCTGGGTCCCACCCAGGCAATGAGAAGCCATGCTCCTCTTGCAGTGCAGCTGACGGTAGCCCAGGAGCCTCGCAGCATTCTCAGCCCGAGCAGTCAAACTGTGGGACTGGACCTGAACACTGACACACAGTGGGGGTAGTTTTTGATGGAGAATGCCTTTATTCTTGGTTAGTTCACAACTTAAACTGCCTGTGGTAAACAGGGCACAAAGAGAAAGTAACAAAACCTAAGGGGCGTCCATGCCCACCTCCCACGGGAAGCAGACAGTTCTTTGTATGTTCACAGATACTTTTTAAAGACTTATGAAAACTTCAATCCTACAGGAAAGGAAATACCTGCTATTTTTCTAAATGTTAGCTGCTCAAGTCTACATACCCATCTCCACTTCAGACATTCCCTTTTGTTGGCCCAGCCTTGTGCGCCCTTTGTAAATATGTCTACACGTTAGATGCATAGGCGCAGACAGGCTCGTGAACACATAGGAAGTATCCGCTCACTAATGTGTCTCACTGTGTTGATTTTTAAAGTAAGAATATAGTGTATGTCTTCTCCAAAGTCTAGAACTAAATATTAAGAAGACAGTTGTTTTCCTTTAAACCACAACCAAGGGCCTTAATGTTCTGTAGAAACCTTCAAACAACTGAAAAACTGTGTTGCTGACTTTACAACCACAAGTTATGGTAAAGACCAATAGACTTTGGTCAGCAAATCCATCATAAAGCCGAGAGCACAGCTGCAGCGCAAGGCTGCAAGGGACAGAGGAAGCAGAAAGCACAACTTAATCAGGAATATTGACAAATCCTACGATAAATACTAACCTAAAAGTTTCCTCAAACCAATTAAAACTCATTTTCTTGTAGACAGAACATTTTCTAACACTCTTTCAGACATCATATTTTAGGAGACTCTCTGCACACAGGAAAGCCACATTTTCCACTGAACCATCTTAGTAAGTTCCATTAAACAGGAAAACATTATCCTCTCTTTAAGAAAACCAAAACTGTTCCCTGTGATAAACAGCATTCCCACAAAACAAACAAAGAAACAAGAACCTCTCTCCAAGGCCCATGCAGTCCCATTCCCCAGCACTAGAAAGGTCACTGCAAAGACGATTTTAAGTACATAATGTTCACTGATTTTCTAATTACTAAAGTCCTTGCACACTGAAGAAAAACTGAACCACATAGGACAGCAGGGAGAAAAGCAGGGAACAATGACCCCCAACCTGAAGCACAGATTCCCCTGTCTATATCTCCAGTCCTTTGCACATGTCCTTTCCAAGACATCACTAAGGGTGTAGTCAGCGCTTACCCTACTTCTGCCAACACAACCCCTCAAGTTACGCTTTATCAATGCAAGTCAAACAACTTATGGTACAGATTAGGTGTCAAACACTCCTACTATGACTGAACTTTCAGGTGGCTTCTGGGGCTTTTATATTTACAAAAAAAAAATTATCAGCCAAGAATCACCTGATTGGTTATATCTTTATGTGTAACTTTTTGCTTCTTTATTATAGTTTCTTCAAGAGTCCTTCAAGTGGCTTTCTCGAATGTCTACCTAGAATACCCCCAGGGCATGCATGTTTAACTCAGCAAGTCTTCCCAGTACTTACAATATTCTGTTACTGCCAACAACTGCTTCTAAGAGAAGCTTATGTCCTTCTTTGTTGTGTTTTGGAGGCAGGGTCTCACCATGTAGGTCAGGCCAGCCTCAGACTTGTAGGAAGCCCATGCAGGCCTGTGTTAGCACACTAGGTACATAATCCTTTCTCTACGTGCTAGCAACATGCATGTTCTCTACGTGCCAGCAACATGCATGTTCTCTACGTGCCAGCAACATGCGTGTTCTCTACATGCCAGCAACATGCGTGTTCTCTCTGGGAATTGACGTTTTGAATTTTTGTTTTATGTGTATGGGTGTTTTGTCTGTGAACCATTTCCATGCCTAGTGTCTCTGAGGAGGCCAGAAGAAGGAATCTGACCCCATGGAACTGGAGTTAAGACAGCTGCCATGGAGGTGCTGAACTTGAACCTGGGTCCTCTCAAAGAACAGGCAGCACTCTAAACTGCTGGGCCATTGCTCCAGCCCTAAGGAAACTGGCTTTTGATCTTTTATTAACCTATGTTTCCAACAATGTAAGTAACATTGTCATTTCTGCCAACATTAGAGAATTACTATCTTGTTTTAAACTTCTTTTGTTTGTAAGTTTTTGAACTTAGAAAATTAATTTGGGCTGGCATAGTCATGCATGGCTACAAGCTGCCTATTCTAGAGACTGAAGAAGAATTACTGGAGATTAAGAGTTCAAGGCTGACCAAACAAGACAAAATAACCTGGTTTCAAAATAAATATATTTTTTCTTAAAATTTAAGACATTTTTCATAATCTACAAAACAGATATATAAATACACTAAAATTTATCAACCCTCCATAATAACAAAATTACCAAATTTCAAAGAAGGCTCATTTATTTCAGCTTTGATGTCCCCCTCACATCACAGTGTTTATTACTTACTTGTAATCAACACTGAACACACTCAAGTATGATAAACAGGTACCCGGAGATTTAAAGCAACTCAGCTTATTTTGTTTGGTTAAAAAAAGGTATGTATGATGGGGATGGGGGCGGGCTGTGAAAATATGGCACTAAGGCTTTAAACAGCTAAACAGCCAAGCTGGGTGTCATACTGCTGAAGAAGAGGCCTAAGTGACATTTTAAGGCACACTATGCACTGATAAGGATTTAGAAGTCCTTCCCTGACAGGGCCCACTTCAGTCTAAGGTAAAATCCCAGAGTCCTGAGTCTCTCACAGAACAGACTAACTGCACAAGAAGAGAGGACAAAGCAAACAGGCATGCAAGCTGCCCAGTGAGCATCAATTAATGTGTTCCCTTCATTTATGTGCCCAAAGCAAGGATGTACACCTAACCTCTTTACACACAAAATCACACCATCAACACTAAAAAGTAGACCCTGATTTCCTATAAATTAAGATTATAGAAGCTGCCTCAGAGATCTGTTTAAGAGGATAGGGACAGCCAGGTGATGGTGGTGCACACCTTTAATCACAGCACTCAGGAGACAGAGGCAGGCGGATCTCTGTGAGTTCAAGGGCAGCCTGGTCTACATAAGTGAGCTCCACTCCAGCCAGGGATACACAGTGGACCCTGTATTTAAAGAATTAAAAAAGACATTTGAAAGTTGTTTTCAAAAGTAAGTGAACTTACACAACATGTAACATGTTTTTATAATGGTTTATGTTTACAAAAATGTTTTTCTAAAATGTGGCAAGTGATCAACTCCTACCTTCCAAATGGATGGACACCTTGGCTGGGAGGGTCACATGATTCACTTTAATGGCAACACCAGAGCACAGCTCCTCTTTGCAGACCCTCAGTCACTTGTCTTCTGTAGCCACTGAGTGAGCAGCTGGAGCCAGCCTAAGTATCACATAAGACCGCTGGTTAGCAGCAGGTAACATCAGTAGGTAACTAAGTGTGTCAGGAGATGTGAACAAACAACTTACAAAGTTAATAACAGGCTCAAAATTGCTTACGCATAACAAAACTCTGTTCCAATCAGCAAAGTGAGGAAATGTATTTGTGCCTGAAAGGACAGCTAGGAGGCTTCTCTAAAGGGAGATTATCACTACAATCAGACTTCAATGTACCTTTCAGTCCTTTCACCTAGAAAACCACTGCCAGGGGTGTTGACTCCATGACTAAACCTAAAGTTTCAAAACATGTATACAAGGATACATGATACAGCTAGCTAGCTATCCATCCATCTATCCATTCATCCATCCATCCATCCATCCATCCATCCATCCATCCATCCATCCATCCATCCATCCATCTATCTATCTATCTATCTATCTATCTATCTATCTATCTATCTATCTATCTGAGACAGAGTTCACTGTACAGCCCTGGCTGTCCTGGAACTCACTCTGTAGTCCATGCTATCCTCAGACTCATAGAGATCCGCCTGTCTGCCTCCTGTGTGCTGGGATTAAAGGTGGGCGCCACTGCTGCCTAGCTGCAGCATTCTTTTTTTTTTCATATTCTTTTATTTTTTTCATTCAAAAAAAATTTACATTTCCTCCCCTTCTTCAAGGGGGGGTGATGGAAGAAGAGAAATGGAGAAAGAGGAAATAAATAGAAAGGGTCTCCATCAACACATTAACCTGGGCACCAGCAACATACAACAACTAGGGCACTAGTGGCTAAGGCAGCAGCGTGTGTTTCTCCATCCCACCCCAGACAGGGCTGTGTTACGTGGCTGCACATGGCCTCTTACCTGCCATATTTCTGTTTCAGCCACAATATGGGTTATTTCTTCATACTTAGGCTTTGGTTGGGGAGTGAGGCAGGGGTGGGAGAAGCTGTTGCTGTTGTCTGTTTTATTTCAAACGGGTTCTTACTATGTAGTTCAGGCTGCCTGGAACTCTTTTTAGCTCAGATCAGTGAGGGAGATCTCAGGCTTCCATTTTTAAACCAGTCATTTAAGACAGTGACCCACCCATTCTCATTTTTCATAACAGTCCACTGGGTCCTTAACATCCTCCAAATATGACCAATAGAATTTGGTTTTTGTTCTTTTTGTAAAACTACTTTTAAAGCCCAGATTAACAGACTCTCTCCTTTTCTCCAACTGCAAGGATACAAAGCCACAGCATGGAAAGTGAGAGGAGGGAGGGGTCTTCTAAGAGAGACACCCACACCAACACACTCCCAGCTGCCAAGAGACTCTATGCAAGTACTGTCTGAACCCATTAAAGTATGGGGGAATAAAAGATTTATGCTATTTAGTAAGTATGTCTATAGCAGTAGGCTAAGAATGTCATTGATCAGCTCAGTAATGAGTAATGGTTAGAGACAAAAGCATCCATTCAGAGCATTGTTAAACTTCTTGTTATTGGCTCACTCTACTGGGCATTAGCTGTGTTGGTAAAAACTCATGTATTACAAAATGATCTCATGTTTACAAAAGAAAAACATACATGGTGCTTAACAGGTGAAATGGATCAATGGAGGAGAAAACAACAAGGAGAAACACCCCATCTCAAACAAGGTGAAGTCAGGGCCAATGCCAACATTGTTCTCTGACCACCAAATATGCCATAGTACATGTGCACTTATGCAAACAGAAACACAAACACGTACATACCATACACAAAACATTAAATATTGCTCTGTGTCAGACATCATATTAAGAATTTTAAATAATTATATCCTTTAATCCTTATGACAATCTAAAGAAGCAAGTATTACCAATATCTTAATTACAGCTGAAGATGTACTTCATTTGCTATTTCTGAAAATTTCCTGGCCGTTGTCACAGATGTTTCTCCTAGGAAAACATTTAAATCATGAACAAATCCTAAATTTAATAGCAAGAATGAATCTTAGACCAGCAAGGGTCTGTCAAGCATGCTGGCATATATGTTTCTCATCACTTAGGAGACCTGAGGCAAGAGGTCTGCCATGAGTTCAAAGCCAATCTAGGATACACAACAAGACCTCCAATGAAGGCAGGTCAAAAGTGAGAGTCATGCATGCTTTGAACAGGCCTCTAATAAATGTTTGTTGGTACTATTTCTAATTAAATTAATATTTGCCCAGAAAGACATCAACCACTTTCATTTGCTCTTAAGCTTCTCTCACAAAAGGAAAAAGGGAAAATAGTAAAAATACTTCATAGCACATTTATAGTATATGCAGAAAACATGTAATTGCACATACAGCCTCAAGTGAGAATATTTTTAAAGTAGAAATTAAGGCTTTCTGTGACTTAAGGCCCGACAAGCTAAGCTATCCAGCAGCCCCACTGCATTGCAAGTCAGGTATTTCCATCTTCTGTGCTCTTCTCGCCAATGTCACAGCAGGGGTCAACCAAAATAACCTAATATTCAATTAAAACTTAATAGCAGCAATAGGGGAAGAGGTGCTCAGAGTTCTTCATGAAAGATAACTTTAGTAAACTCATTAAAGCCACAAAAGACTAAGCAGTGCATTAGACCTCCTTCTCTCTCTCGTTTGTTTGTTGTATAGTCTTTTCTCTCTCTCTCTCTCTCTTTTTCTGAGACAGGGTTTCTCATGTAACAGCTCTAACTGTCCTGGAACTAGCTCTGTAGACCAGGCTGGCCTCAAACTCACAGAAATCTGACTGCCTCTGCCTCCCGAGTGCTGGGATTAAAGGTGTGCACCACCACAATCCGGCCCCCTCTCACCTTCTTTATAACTACTCCCTCGTTTGTTCTTTATAGCTACTCACCACATTCCGAGCTTTCAGATCAGACACTCCTTGTGGGTTTCTACAAGCTTTGCTAGCTTCTTAGAGTGAAAGGCCCCCTTGTTTAGATGCATGTTACGCTGCTGAGATGGTTCAGTATGTAAAGATGCCTGGTGCATAAGTCTAGTTGACCTAGGTTGAACTGTGGACCATGTAAAGGTAGAAGGAAAGAAGTGACTCCATCGAAGTTGCCCTCTGACCTCCACCTGTTCAACAGGGCCTATGCATCCCTCTCACATACACATCATGTACATATAAAATAATCATCATAAAATTTTAATGTAGTGTTTAATTGCAGCACCTGGTTACAAACTATAAATATTAATTTGATACTATTACAATGGAAATAGCTTATAAGTGGAGTTAATTATAAAACACATGCCTTAACCAGGAAAGAAATAGTATTCTGTTTTCTCACCCCAACACAAATTATCACTTGTGTTTTCCTCAGTTTTTAAAGTGTCTAGTTTTGAATTTTTCTATGAAGAACAGCTTTGTTGGTGCTATGTGAAACCTGTGACTAACACACTCTCAGTAAATATTTACACCCTGAAATATTTTTTCTTTTATTAGTATCTATGATTTAAATTAAACAAATAACGTCTTAAGGCCAAGAATTTCCAGTGCTGGAAAATTACAGGAGTATTTATTAAGTTATTAAAGGCTCAAGAGACTCCAGACTCAGAAAATATAATAGTAATCCATTTCTAGCAGAAGGATAGTTCCAGTATTAAGTTAATCAGAGATTATGAGAATTAATTAGCCTTGATTTTATATGGAAACAATATCCCATAAAAAATTTAGTGACTCTACTAACTTTAATACACTTACCACTAAATAGGAGATTTCCCAAGTAATATGAAACACATTTTAAAAGTAAATGAATCAAAACTACAGGCATTTGAAACCTCTTGCCTCAAGAGAGCATGTTGTAGTTAGGGTGGCTGTGAAGAGACACCATGGCACAGCAACTCTCACAATGAAAACATTGAATTGGGAAGGCTCTCTTACATTCAGAGGTTCAGTCCATTATTGTCATGACAGGGAGCGTGACAGCGTGCAGGCAGATGTGGTGCTGGAATATCTGAGAGTCCCATATCTTGCAGGCAACAGGAAGTGGACTGACTGCCACAGTGGGGGAAGCTTGAGCAAAAGAGACCTCAAAGCCTGACCCACAGTGACACACTTCCTCCAACAAGGCCACACCTAAGTGCCACTCCCTCTGGGAGCCATTTTCTTTCAAACTGCCCCAGAGCACATCTGAAAATCTGCTTCCAGAAGAAATGTGCAGTGACAGTGACTCAGAGGACAAGCCATTTGACAAGTCACTTTCCATAGAAAATCTGCCATTGCTGTTTTAAGCTTTTCAGCTTTTAAGCAAAGAAAGCCAGAATGGGACACAGAAGGAGACCCTACTATAAAAAATGACAAATTAAAAAGATCTTAAGTCTAAATATCTATTAATGGATTTCCATTTATTCTCATTTTAATAAAAGTAATATGTAACACATTAAACAATATAATTATCAAAGAAAATGTAATTATCTACCAAATGCCAATTCATGAAATATCAATATATAACTGCTTTGACTCCTCTGGGATCATTCAATCAATACAAATATAACCTTTAAACACATATGTAGACCCACGTATGCCAGGCTTTGTTTTGTCCTTTTCATGAAGTAATACTCTACAGCTGGGCTTTTATTTCTCTCCTGGCTATGCCTTTGATCAGCACCAGCAGAGCTAACCCCGTGTTTGTGGTCCCTGTAAAATGATCACATGGTGCAGACACAACATCATTATTCTCTCCATAACCATTCTCCCTGCCCTGAGAGCAGTTCAGATCCCTCAAGTGTGTGCTCCAGCCCTGACTGCCTAGGAGTCCTCATCTCTTTAGGTCATCTTCTCGCTAATGCCCACTTCAACAGGCAGGGAGCTAGCAGTGGGAGGAAAGAAGAGCAGTGACACTGACCTGCAAGCCTGCCCCCGACTGCCCTGTATTTTATTGTACATCGCTGCCTCCATCAGTCTGCACCCAAACTCTGACTTCTTTTATTATCTGCCAGTTAGAGGTAAATTATTCACATCAAAGATGTGCTGGACCAGAGACCATAAAAGCCAGGTTCTACTCCCAGCTCTGTCACCAACTATTGATGTGGCTCTGACACGTTGTTTAACTGCTTGGAGGCGAACTTCTTCTTGTAAATAATGAATTGCTTCAGCAGAGCAGCTTCTGACGCCCCTTCACACTCAAGTCGTGACACTATACTGTTCCATAAATGCAATTATGGCAGCCCTCAGTAGGGAAGTTACCGACAAGTTAAACAAAGAACAGTAATAACAACATAAAAGGAAATTAGCCCAAGAAAGCAACTGTGTAAGTACCTCATGAGAACACTCCAACTGCCTGTTTACAGACGAAAAATATGCAGATCACACTATAAATGGCCGAGCCACTGTAGCAGTACATATAAAATTTTACATTATTATGTTTGCCTTAGTTTCAACTATCACACAGCTTGAAAATAAAACTCCTTTTAAAGACAGAGCAAGTGATAAATGAGCATAAAGTACTTTGGGGCTCTGCTTCTGTCTTAGCCATTCCATCTCCAGATGAAGGTTCTTTATCTGTAAAATGAAAAGTATGAAAGAAGACTCTCTTTTCAATTTGAAAAATAAAAAGTCAGGCAGAAGCTCCTGAGATTCATTCATTCTTTGCACACAGCCTTGCAGATCATCCACCACATGTCAAACAAACACTGTTCTGCCCAGGGATACACTGTGAAAAAGGAACATGGCCTCTTCCGTTGCCGGGTGACACCTATGGCTCTGCACCTCGTGATGCTTCCTAACTCAAACTGGCCTTCCATAATTTGATTAAATATAAAGTGTATTATGTATATTTAAATATTCTTTTTAAATAAATATTCTGCTGCACTTGTTATTAGAAAGGGGGAAAACACTGGTTTTCACTTTACTTGACAAAGTCAGCTCCACTGTCAACACGGAACCTCAGTGTCCCTGGAAGGATGGGGTTTCCTTTCCCATTCCTCTTCTGGGTTGTATCCCTGGGGTTTATGTGTAATCCTAAAAACATACTGCACCATCCTAAAACCCAACATGGACAATGACTGAAAACTGAAGATGAAAACAAAATCATAACCGGCTAAAAATGCAAAGATGTATTTGGAACTACAGCCAAGAGGTCAGGCTGTGACAGCAATTTGTGTGTGTGTGTGTGTGTGTGTGTGTGTGTGTGTGTGTGTGTGTGTGTGTGTGAATCAGTAATATGGGGCCAATATTTGAAGAGTTTGTGTTTGTAGAAATAAACCAAAACAGGGAGCAGGGACGCACAGTATGACAATAATGCCTTGTCTCATAAAACATAATTAGCTCTAAATGTCTACACTTGAAAGGCTTGAATATATAGAATGTGGATCTCAAGTTTACTCTAGGACAAAAGACTATTCATATAAATTGCCATTTCAGTTTTTATTTAAACAAAAAAAATGCCTTTAAGATTAGAGTGCTTTGACGGTTTTGATCTTTCTGTTGGGTTTTAAAAGACCCATTCCCTCATAAGTATGAATAGAAAGCCTAAAATAAATATGTCCCTCTGGTTAGAAAATCTACAGTGAAGAAAAGGTTCTTTAAACAAAAGTAATTCCCAGTTGCCCTGTGGAAAAGCTACACTGAGCATGAAGCTATGTCTTCCCTATTTGCCTGGAAGTGTGAGAGACTCACGTTAGAAACTGGTACGAGACACCACAGCTACAACTAACACAGCTGAGGTAAATAAATGAAAGAGTAAAACAAGTAAAGATCCCTTTTGAAGCATGTTCCTAAGAATAAAGAATGAGGTTATGAGACTAGGGTGTAGCTTTAATGACATCACAGAGAAAAACCGCTGTGGCTGTCCTAAACTGTCACTGTATAACCATGGCGGGCACGGGGAAAGAAACCCTACTGTTTTTCCCAAGACTACACACAGAGTTAATAATGTAATTTGGGAATGAGTCTTAAGGTTATCAGAACTTTCTGGTTACCAGCTCCTAAGTTAGTCTCAAGCATTCCTGCGTTAGCAGCCTAATTACAAGGGGCAGTGATGGGAGCTCTGTCTGTCTGTCTGTCTGGCAGCAGGAGACACAGGAAGGGATTCAGATGAAGAACATATTTCACATCGCTACAGCTGACAGGTGTGAAAAACGAGCTAGACAAAGTCTGCAAGCTAATTCTGTAATTAGAAATGCTGAAATCTGTTCAGTACTGCTGCCCACAACTGAGGCGGTTTAAAGCAGACAAAGGAGCTATTTTTCTTACTGAGCAATTTTATTTTAAGTTATGACTTTTTCCTATTGGGGAAAAAACTAGATGTTAATAGTTCACAGTAATTGAATAATCTATTATATTCATACTTTAAACAGTAAAAAGCAAGGATATTTATATAGTTGTATATCATATAGTCAAAAGCAGTGGTTCTCAACCTTCCTAATGCTGCAACTCTTTAATACAGTTCCTCATATTGTGGGGACCCCAACCATATAATTAATTTCATTGCTACTTCATAACTAATTTTGGTACTATTATGAATCATAATATAAATATTTTTTGGAGGCAGAGGTTTCAAAGAGGTCATGACCTACAGGTTAAGAACAACTGTCAATAATTTAAAAAACTGAAGATATTGCTTCTTCTACTTCACACTGAACACTGACCATGCAGTGAGTATACCTAGCACTGTAACTGTTTAACTCCTTAATTCAAACAAATCACTCAATGACAACGCAGGGTCCTAACAGGAATAGAAAACAATACTACAGGGCCAAGTTTTATTTTTACTGTTAGAAAGTTACAAACAGAATCTGGACTGAGTACTGTAGTGCTGTATTAGAGCTGTAATAATCAATATCAACCTTAATTCGGACAGAATGTAGACATACACTGATGTAGGATCCCCTCTGTATGCTGTGAATATGTTTTATTACCACTGGTTAATAAAGAAGCTGCTTTGGGCCTATAGCAGGGCAGAATGGAGCAAGGCAGGAATTCCAAGCAGAGACAGAGGAGAAAAGAAGGCGGAGTCACAAGGGGACACAATGTAGCTGCCGAAGGAGACAGATGCTAGAACACCAGAACCGTACCAGTAGGCCACAGGCTCATGGCGACACACAGATTCATAGAAATGGGTTAATTCAAGATGTAAGAGTTAGCTAGAAATATGCATAAGCCATTGGCCAAACAGTGTTGTAATTAATATAGTTTCTGTGAGATTATTTTGGATCTGGACAGCCAGGAAACGAATGAGCAGTCTCTGCCTATAATACACATATATTTCTTAGCTTGGTTCCTGAAAAACATGAGAACTAATGGCATCTCCAACCAATGAAATGTTAGCAGCAATGATTAAAATACCATTTTCCATGAAAAGGACCCAGGGTCCTTAGAAAAAAGACTGGGTCTAAGACTAAGCTAGACAGTACAAAAAGAACTTTGAAAATCTTAACATAACAGAAAGATAATGCAGACTGAATAAATGATGAAGATCCATCAAAAGGATGAGGCTATTTACAAGGTCTCCCACTAGCTAGACCTGAACTAATGTAAGCAGCAAAACATTTAATGCCAGTAATAAATTAATTAATGTAAGTAATGAAATATAACCTATTGAATAAAATAAGAATCTGTGAGTTCAAATTAATATAAATAAACCTAAAGAAGGGAGCCTTCCGTAATAGGACAGCACCAATGAATCTGAAAGAATGGGACAGCGGGCATCTAATGAGGAACAAGCTATTACAGAGGGACAAACGATAACTTGACACTGGGGAAACATCACGTGCATCTTAATCACTTTATCAATAGTACTGGTACATACTGGTATCATGTGCCCACCGACATACCTGGGAGCACAGCTCCCCTTCCACAGGTCTCCACAGAACTGCAAAACCTTACTCTCGTTAGGAGTGTTCATTTCACAAACCCATAGTAAGGGACAGTTTTCAAAACAATTGACCAAAATTCTTCAAAAAATATACAAACCAAGAGCACTTCAGTGACCAACTCAAGGGCAGAAAAGGCTTAACCATGTAAAAGCAGAACTCAGGGAGAGCAGGATGGAGATGTGAGGACCACTGTCACTAACCTCCCACATCTCAAAGTACAGCCAAATAAAAACACAGGAACAAGCACAGCAACCACATGGATGGTTGGTTTTCTCATAGTCCTTCACTGGACGCACAGTCCTCCACCTGCCAGTGGAAAATGAGGTGAGCAGAACCGACTCCCACCTTGGAGGACACCCTGCTTGAAAGCACTAGAAATCCTTCTCATTGCTTTCTCTGGGTGCGATCCACGCTCCATGGGGTGGAAAACGCTTTGTTCTCTTGCTCTAGTAGAAGTCACACAACAGATAACATTTAAAATAACGTATCTCATGAGAGAATTTCTTCTTCTCTAAAACCTGTGTAACCTCTGATGGTATCCCTAGAGAACTGAGGGAAAAATGTATACATTTTCCTTTTGCTTTATTAATGCCAGGCATCACTTTAACAAAAGGAACTAAATAATTTATTGTGATGTTTTCAAATAGCAGAAAGGAAATTATGAGAAACAGCAGATGATGAAAACTGAAAATGTCTCTGAAGTTAGGGCCTTAAGTGTTAAGAGCAAGGAGTGGAGGGAGGGAGGAGGTGCAGACAGACTAACAGCAGCCATCAACACTGCTCAATATTTCCCAGTAGGGAACATTCCTCTTGACAAGCATATGAAAGCTCTGGAAGTCTGAGCAAATAGTGACAGCATCACTCAGAAACAGGACCAGAGTAACGACGATGAGCACCCACTAACCACTGTGTGCTGAGTAGTTCATCTGCTTTATTTCATTTAATCCATGCAACAACCTCCATCACAGAGGAACCATGACCCTTTTGAGGAAACTGGGATTCACAAGGGAAGATAAGTAAAATGGTTAGTAAGTAGTAGAGATGAGTTTGAAATCCAGGCTTGTCTAACTCAGAAATCATGTTTTTTTAAACACTAACACTCTCCTTCTCAATGGCATACGACAATGTCAATCGGATATCCAGGAATCTACTATCACATCTACTATGACTGCCATTAAACAGTAAACAGCCAACAGTCCTTGACCTTGCAGAATGTACAATATACACCAAATAACTCAAAGGAACAACACTGGCACATTAGTGACCTTCAGTTCAATGAAATGTGTTATCATTAATTGGAAGCTACAAAAAGAGAATCATAAGTGACTTTATCAGAGAAAACAACTCACTGCAAAAGATTCCCCAGGCCACATGTCTATAATTTCACTACTGTACTGATAAGCCAAAAGACCACATCAATGCAGAGAGGTGTGCTGGCTACTTTTATGTATTCCATAGACCTACCAGAGCAAGTTAAAAGAGAAAAGATTTATGCTGGTTCCTGGGGCCTATGGTTGCTTGCGTCCATGCGCTTAGGCAGAGCATAACGGTGGAGGGAGCTGATGGAGAAGGTGGACAGGAAGCATCGACTGAAGGGACTGGTGTAAGCTTCAAAGGCACACCAACAATGACCACTCCAGCCCTCTAGGCCTTAAGTTCCCAGAACCTCTCAAAACAGTGCCACGGGCATACAACGAAAGAGCCTGTGAGGAACAACACAAAAGATGAATCAGCAATGGGAGCAGAAAGAAAAGGATAAGGATTACACAAAAGGGCTCCCTGAAGATATTCAGGTGACAGACATGGCCTCAGTACACAAAGGGATGCAACATGGTAGCATTAAATGCTTTCAGTTTTTGTTTTACCAAAATAAATCTACAGTGTAGATTTCACAGTGTAACTACTTTCACAGACATGTAATAATGGAGGTCCTCCTCCAGCCATCACCTCAGAGATCTCTAGATGCTGTGCCCACAATGCACTTAAACAGTAACAGTCAAAGCTTCTACCCTGCCATCCTAGCTCGCTCACAGCATCCCCTTCCCTCTTTTTCAGTACATTCAAACCACCACTGTTACTGACATCAACATTTGGTGTTTTACATTAAGACTGTTGAAATATGACCAGTCTGGTCTACAGAGCGAGTTCCAGGACAGCTAGAGGTACACAATTAGTCCCTGTCTCAAAACACACAAACAAACAAAAACAAAAGACTATTCCCAACTAACTAAAAAAAAAAAAGATAAATTGTCTTTTTTTAAAAAAAAAAACAATGTTTCCTTCTCATTAGCTCCTGTTTAATTTATTGTGTATCTTTTCTACAAAAGAAGATGCTAATTTCAGTCAAAATGTCTGAGAATCTCCTATGCACACAGTGTGTGCTAGGCACAGAATAGGGAGCAAGAGCAGAAGAACATTCACCAGTCCCAATGCTGGAGCCCAGACCACAGACCACAGCGCTGGCTGGAAGGACAGCATCGTCTCAAACTTCCTAAGGATCTTTCTATTAGTCAATTGTTAAGCAGCTTTCCAAATATTCTCCTCAATCTCTTACCTCCACTCTGGTCTACATTTCCTTGCCCTTAAATGTACCTTCAAAAAACTGTCTTATTTCACCTCCTAATGCTGAATAAGGAGCATTTTAAATGACCAGGAGCCTTTATTTATCTACGGCCCTGCTGCTCTTATGGATCCTGCTCATCCTCTTACCTCAGGAGTTACAAGTTTTGAAAAGTATTTTGTTCTGATCCTGATTCTGTTCCTTTCACATTCTTTTTTCATCTACTTTGTTTTCATTAATAGAAAAGACTTTGTTTAAACATGTCTGCTCAAGTCAAGAGAGCAAGTAAACAGTAGATAAGCTTAGCTGTGTGCAATGCATCATTGCATGACATCATCATAGACTAACAAAGCAAACAAGCTTTGCCAATGGGGACCCCAAAAATACTGCATATAGACTTTCTTCTAACTAGTCTATACAAGAACCACTTCCCATTCTCCTGTGGGTCCTTGTTTGGGGTGGAGCGTGTGAGAAGCATTACTGAGCCCAGTAGCCTTCTGTGAGCATGCCATTAAAGCAGGCAGAGCGTCACAGGTCAGCATGCAAATCCTTGTTTGACCCTGATAAAACCTTGGGTAGACCATCTTATTCCAACACATGTACCAGGCTTTTTCTTTGAGGCCACCAACCATCTCCCACGTCATGAGACAGAGACTTCTTATTAGTTTTGAACGTTCAGCCTAGCTTAGGCTCTTTGCTGGCTAGGGCTTTTAACTTAAATTAACCTGTTTCTTTTTATCTACCTTTTGCCTCGGGGTTTTTTACTTTTTCTTTCTTGCTTGCAGTCTGTATGTCTGGCTGCCTGACAGCTGCCTGGCTTCTGGCTCTAGGCAGCTCTCTCTTTCTCCTCTTTTTCTCTCTGCTAGACAGCCCCACCTATCCCTTTCCTGCCTAGCTATTGGCCATTCAACTTTTTTATTAGACCAATCAGTTGCCTTAGGCAGGCAAGGTGAAACAGATGCAACACATCTTTACACAATTAAACACACACTCTTACATATTAAACAAATGCAGTACAAACAAATGTAACACATCTTTACACAGCTAAAGTAATATTCTGCAGCATAAATAAATGCAGCACATCTTTGAAGTTAAAATAATATTCCACAACAAATTTACTCTCAGAACATCCCTACAATGGCCGAAGCTTTCATCATCTACTCACACCCCTCATTACCTTTGAGGTCTCCAATCCTTATTGTTTTTAATTATAGTACCTGGGGGGCTGATAATATGAACATGAATCTAGCGCTCACAGAAGCCAAAGATGTCAGATCCTACCCCCATGCCTGGAACTGGGATTGCAGGTGGTTGTGAACCACCTGACATGAGTGCTGGGAACTGAACTTGGGTCTCTAAACGAGCTCTCTCTCCAGCCATGCCCTATCTCTTACTCCTTTCCAACCATGTTCACAACCTTGGTTCTCACATGTTTCCACGTTCTCCAGGCCTCCTCTAGTCATCTCGGTGCCTACAACAGCCTATTCCAAAAAGCTTAGCTCAATCCCTATCTTCCAAGTCACTGCGCAAGTAAGTCTACTCAGCCACCTCATTATAAAACATGACCAGCCTCTCCCCTTCCGTCCCCTTCCCTCCCTCAGCATGCCTAACCCTCCTCACCCCATTTTCTCCTTTGCTGTCATCTTCTAGCACTGTTTAAATCACTTCATAAGTATAGTGTGTTATCTCCTCCCCTAAGAATAAAGAATGTTCCTACTTCAATGACTCATGCATACCCGGTGCATGCGAATCTGTGACTTTCCAGAGCTTCTCCTTCAATTACAGTCTTTGTTTCCACCCTGCAAACACCTACTTCATCACTATTCACTAATTCCTAAAATGTTGTTCAAGTCTTTACTACTGTTGTGACCCCTCCATTTTGGTATGGTCCTTATCAGTAGCATTTCAAGAAAAGCAAGTGCGAGGTCGGTCCACATTCGCCTACACCACTAAAACCTGTCCTGGAGCTTTTCCCCCTTTCTTGGCTACCCTTTGCGTCCAGCACACCCCTAGAAATCAGTGCCGTCAGTGCTACACACAGCTATGCCCCAGTAGTCGCAAAAAGACTCTCTCAGGCTGTATCTGAGGACACGACGTCTACTTTGACGAGTCCAGTCTTCCCAAAGGGATGGCGCCCTGAGGACCCTGAAACACCATCAAGCTCAAAGGCAAACGTCTTCAAAGCCTCGTGGGAGACAGCCAGCAAAGTTTTTATTTTTTGATAAATTTATCCATAAATTGAATATTTTTATACTTCTAAGTTCCAATAGAAAATAACTAAATTAGTTTTTTTTTTAAAAAAAAAGGGAGGACTAAAAATGTAATATAAGATAAATGAGCAGACAGGCAGGCAGGCAATTTATGAAGCACTATAGCTACCACTTTCTGAATACCAGGCATACCTCAGACACTTCATATCTGCCGTATCGCTACTCCTTCTACCAACTCTGTAATTTACTACCTGGCTCATAAATTAAAAACCTAGACTAAGACATCACCCATCACTGCTCTAAGATCACAGAGCCAACTGAGATATAAACTCAGAACCATCATGCTGTTTTTAAGTATTAACAAAGATAACCTAAAATATGAAATGATGTGGGATATGGTGGTAAGTGCCTGAAATCCCAGTACTTAGAAGAAAGAGACAACAAGGTCACAAATTCACGGCCAGCAAGGGTTACTATCAAGAAAACCAGAAAGGATAGAGAGAGGCTCAGATGGTGAAGCCTGAGGACCTAAGTGCAGTCCTGAGACCTTCATGGCAGGTAGATGGAGAGAACCCAATCCTGACCTCCACATGTGTGCCTTGATACACACACACACACACACACACACACACACACACACACACACGGGGGGGGGCAAGTGAATGCAATTTTTACTTAAAAACTGAGGGAGATAGGGAGGGAGAGGAGAAGAAGAGAAAAAGAGAAGATCCATTTTAATTTGGTCAGAACAGAATGGTAACTGGTGATGATACTTTGAATGTTTCTAAAGGTCTTGTGACTAGTGAAAAGAATATAATAAACAAAAATATAATGCTCATTTAATTAATTTCACATTCTGCCCCAAAATGTCAAACATAACCAAAAAGTATTTTAGGCAGGAAATAGCTGCTTTCTATGGCATCAACTTCCAAAGTTCTTAATTTTTCCATGATGCCCCAACACGGCTGTCTTCCCCTGCATTTCGTCCATCATCAAGCCCATATCCACAACAGCCCTAAAACAAAGCCTAATTGTGTCCATGTGGAAAGGACCAACTATCTGCAGTTGCTAGAATGCCAGGCACATTAGCACTGACTTCTCATGGGAAAAGGGCAAACACTGCCTTTAAGTTCAGAAAAAGAAAATTAAAAACAGTGAGCAGCCATACCTGGATTATAATGACTGACAGCAACACAGCCTGGAACTATTAGTTTCATCTGGGCCGGAAGGAATCTTAACAGAGGAATTTTTGGCTGCAGATATATTTGCTGAGAATTTTGAGAACTAACACGTATCCACTAAAGAGGAATGTGGCTACGCAGATCTCAGCAGCACACAGGTCCGTGCAGCCAAAGGACTGTGTGTCAAAATTAAGTTTTCAATTTTTCCATTTGAACTTGATAAAAAAAATGACAGTTATAGTATTCAAAATATCCACAGCCCAGAGTGGCCAAACTACATAATTTAATATCTTTGTGAACATGAAACCTTTTCCCCCAGGACAGATTTTTCAAAATATTCAATGTTCTGTTTGGTTCTCATCTTGCAAGCAGCTGGAATCTTTTTTGAAACTGGAGAATGATGGGCTTGCCCTCTGCTGTGACTGGAGAAAATTCCAGCCACATTAGATAGAGAGCATGCAAATCTCATACCTACAGAACATAAATTATTTTTTATATTATGTGAAATTTAAATTTAAAAAAAATCTGAAGGTAGGAAGAATATGCTTGGAAATAAAAAAAGAAGCATTTCACACTCCAGAATTAAGGTAGCCTGCTCTTGAAACTTAGTTTCATTAAGTATGGAAAGCACTTGGCCAGCAGAACGCCCTGCTCTAACGAGACCTGGCTTCTGACTGGAGAAGTGTGGTGGCAGTCTATCTGCTGGCACATGATGACCCCAGTGTTGGCCCCGCAGAGCTTACAGCTCATTACAGGTAAAATGTGCTGCTTGCTAAAGGCTGTGGCTTGTTGCTTACCTCCATATAGTCTTCCAAATGAAGATAACATATTTTTCCAGTTAGGTAGATTTAAGAACATAATTTTGAGGGCCTTGAAACACTAATTGCTTAAATCTATCATTTTTGACAGGTCTTAAATGGCTTCTAAAAACCTTATAGCTAAAGTGTCACATAATCTTTTTCCATTTCCTATCTGCCTGGGGCGTCAGAGAATGTTCGGAGGGCAGACGAGGGCCGGCCAGGTGGCTTCTTACAGTAGGTGACAACTTCAAGCGCTGGTCTCAGGAACTTGAACTCAGAAATGACTTACTACAAAGAAGAAAGAATTAGGACACATGGACATGCGCACAGACACACAACACACACACACACACACACACACACACACTAGGGCTCCAGAAAAGCCACTTTCCTGTTCTCCAATGTCTTGTTCATCCCAAGCAGTGAAGTATACTATATGACCCCTCACCAATGAGGTTCCAAAGCACAGCATTAGAAGTAGGCACAATGTCAGCCACTTATAAAAGTTTTTTTTAATCTTTATTTTTTATTATTATTTTTTTAAGATTTATTTATTATTATGTATACCACATTCCTTCCATGTATGCTTGCATGCCAGAAGAGGGCACCAGATCTCATTACAGATGGCTGTGAGCCACCATGTGGTTGCTGGGAATTGAACTCAGGACCTTTGGAAGAGCAGTCAGTGCTTTAACCACTGAGCAATCTCTCCAGCCCCATAAAAGTTTTTTTTTAACCAAAACATTTAGACTCAACTCTATGTTCCTCTAACCAACTGAAAGGAGGGACACAGAGGCCTCCAGTTCATCATCTCTACAGAGGGGTTAGACCAGATAAGTACTGTCTAACCGGTCTTTCCTAGAGCCCCATGCCCAAAGCGGTCTCCAAAACAAACTGGAGTTCTTTATGTCAGCCTGAGTAAGGGATCTGCCACCAGGGAAACAAAAACCAGAAACCCTCCAGTCTCACTCCTCTTTATCAGCTGAGGCCAAAATCTTCTGCATGGATCATGATGTATTTTCATTTCCAAAACGAAATTTGTTTCAAGGTCCAAAAGCGTTTGTATCCCACTTACATGGCCAAACATAAAGACCTGCCACCTATTTCACTATTAAAATACAGAAAACAGATTAACAGTGAGAAAATGAAAGTCTTTCTATCAAATCACTACTTGTATATGGCATTCTACAATCTACCACTATCCCAAGGGAGCTATTTCAGTGGCTGTAATTTACTCTCTCCTCAGACTCTATTCAGCCCTTCGATGTACTTAAGACCACTTGCATAGGAATTACAGTACACAGATGTGAACATACTTTCTTTTTTGGAGGACAAGGGCCCTGTGTGCTATATTCACTCTTGGACACCAAGAGCCTAACACAGGCCAGGCACTCCCTTCATTTCTGTTAAATAATTTCAGTGCATGTTGTTCGGTCACTAACCCAGAGCCGGTCACTGAGGACACATGGCACTTGTGTTTGTCCATCTGATCTGATTATTACAAGCACAGGAAAGAACCCTGAAAACACGTGCATTTCTGAGGTCAGGGTACCAGTGCAGAAATGAAAGCAGCATGGCTTTCAGAGGCTCCTTTTCCTAGCGCTTTCACAGACACTAAGATGCATGAAAATGCCTTGCTTGGTTATCTCATTTTCCTGGAGGAATTCTAAATTCCTCCAGCTGACACGATGATTCATGTGCAGGATGATTTTGGTTAAGAAAACAACTGTGGTCCTCTGGCCAGCTAGAAATAATACACTGCAAAGCTACATGACTGTTTCGTTGGAGCTGCCTTTAGCCTTTGAAGGAAGGCAAAAGAAATCCAAAATGCTGTCAATGTGTATTTTTTTTCTGGTGAATTTATAACTAACTTCAGAACATTCTTTTTTCACTAGACAATTATCTTCTAAAATACTGAACACTTTGGTTCCAAGTTGGCACAACATTTCACATATAAGAAAAAGGAAATGAAAACAAAAACAATTTGCCACGTTTCAAAACTGAGCTAGCCATTTACTAGGAATATTGGTGCATTTGTTACTTTCTACCACTGTGATGAAACACCATGACCAAGGCAAAGGATTATGTGGGTCTATTGTTCCCGAGGGTTAGTGTCTGTGAAATGAAGGCATGGTGGCCTGAGCAGGGATCTGAGAGCTCAAATCCTGAACCACAAACACAAAGCCAAGAAAGTGAACTGGAAACAAAGTCCTTAAACTCTCAAAGCCTGCCTCCAGTGACACACTTCCCCCAAGTTCACACTTCCTAAAAATCCCCCAAAATACTGCTACCAACTAGGAACCAAGTTTCCAAATGCCAGAGCCTATGGGTGACATTCTCATTAAAATTGCCACAATTTGAAACTGAGAAAAATAACTTTTAAGGAATACATACAGCTGTATCTCTGAAAGTATGAAGAAATTACAGCAAGGTTGCTGCATGCAAAGAGTGGAGCACGATAATCAAGTTCGGGGGCAAAGCTCTTGATAACACAGTGACGGAAGCTCACACACACTCTGAGTACAGACAGCAGCAAAGAACACGGTTCAAGAGGGTCCCTCACACCAACAAGGCAAGTGGAAAGGAGGCTAGCAAGTCATCTGGGAGGAAAGGGCAATTATATCCCAGGAAGCAACAGTTCCTAACCTTATAGAGTTAATGAAATGTTCTGAACAGCATTAGAAGTGAGAAACCTCTCTCTTGTAAAAATACATATGCATACCATTTCAGAGATCCTGAGGTCTCCAAAGGCTATTTAAAAATCTCCGGTGAAGGGTTTCCAATGGAGAGCTGCATGCCTATGAAGTAACGGAGAAAGAGTGGCACTGAGCCTACTCAATAAAGGAATGGGAATTGGAGATTGGAAAATTTAAGATGATAATACACATCAGATAAAGTAGAAAAAAAGGGGGAGTCAGGGGCTGGAGAGATGGCTCAGCAGTTAAGAGCACTGCTGCTTCTTGCAGAGGACCCGATGCAGTCCCTAGCACCCAGGTCAGGCAGCTCAAAGCCACCTATCGTTCCCCCAACCCTTATAACTAAAAACAAAAACAAAACAAACAAACAAAAACCCTACAGGTTTAAGAGGCTAAAGAAAAGTCAATGAGAGCTAAAGGAATCTACACATCTAAAGCAGAAGAAAAAAATGAGGGTGGAAAAGCAAGATGGAGAGCAAGCACAGGAGGACAGGAGAAAATGTCTGCTTGTGCTGACTGGCTGCTGGCACAAGCTAGGCAAGCTTCTCATGCTGGTAACATGGCCAGCATTCTCTCGTATGAACTTTCCTCTCCCAGAACCCTTATGGGGCCCGTCTCATGCACTTCACAGCTCAAGAGACTGATGTAGACACTGATAAGTGTCCCATGACAGTTAGGAGTTAACAAAGCCAGTCTCTCAATCTTTATTAGTAATGCCTGCTATACAATCTGCCCCTGTGTCACCCTGAAAACAGCCTTGGAGGGCAGTTTTCTACTGAAGGTGATACTAGAATACAAATCCTTCTTGGTAGACACTGCCAGACTCTAAATTACACTCACAGATAATGTCATGATTTGCTTTCCAACTGAAATGGTACTTTCAACAGGTTTTTTTTTAATTCTATAATTTCAAAATACTCCAAGTGTATCAGATTGTGAAGAGCTATGCACAGAAATATGGCCTGTAGGTCCCCTGCTGCTGGGGAAGGCCCGGCTCCTACTTGGAGTGCCACCCTTCCTTTCCCAGACAGGCTGCCAGCTGCTCCAAAATCATGGCTCCATTCTTCAACTGCACTGACCCTGAAAGGTTTCTGACACACAGATTTGTTTGAGTGCATCTCATTATGGTTTTTATTTTAAAGGGAATTTTTTTTTTGTATGAATACTAGGTTTACAAGTACCTGTTTTCGAAGTTCCTCTAATTGGTATTTTCCACATGGCTAATGGGCAAAAATGGAGAAGCTGTGTTTCAAAGCTGGAGCATGCCCTGATAATGTGTTTCTCTTTTATAAGTGAATGACTGAAATTATCTTGCCACAGGTGTTAAACAAATACAAAACAGATTACTCAAATACATTAATTTAGTCTTATAAAATGTAGAAGAACTTTAGTGCTAGAACACAAGGTCCACTTAGAGAAAAAGATGCCAGAACCAAGTGCTGTCACCGCCACCATCCTGGATACACACAACCGCTATCTGTGATTATGCATGAGCTCTGCGGTTCAACATCTTTAGATGCAGAAGATACTTGAGGGAGGGGAAGCAACCCAGAGGTACAACAGTTTTTATCTCTGCAGTTGGTACACAGTATTGGGTATGGATGGAGCACAGACAAGCACATTTTGTCTCTGCAGTTGGTACACAGGGTTGGGGTACATAGAGCAGGACAGAGAAGCACCCTTTTGTCTTTGCAGTTGGTGTGCAGGATTTGGGAGTGCACAGAATAGGACAGACAAGCACATTTTGTCTCTGCAGTTGGTATACAGGGTTGGGGTGTTTGGAAGGGACACAGACAAGCACTTTGAGACAATTCATGGGAATTTAGGATAAAAACATCACTTAAGCATCCTCCTTATCCCTGTATTTAGGAAAATGCCTCAGTGAGTATTTGAATCTGTGTCCTCTGACCTCACTATTCCACAGTCGTGGAAGATGAACAGTACATGCACTGGAGGTTATTATTTGTGCTTATCTGTTTCTATGCCTGTTTTCCCATCAGACTGTGAGCTGCCCAGGGCAAATGTATCATAGCCCATGCTCAGTATCTGGTGCACTAGGTATAAAATAAACAAGCATTAAGTTAATAAGACACAGGACTCTGCTCTCAGAGTTTATAATCCAGAATACCTATAATCTCAAGGGCTAAGTCTTATCTAATTTTGAGTGCATTTTCTAACACAGCTGACGTGTGCGAACATAAACTATCACTGTTCTATAGCCATTTTAAAAGTAGGTTCTAAGCTTCCAGTGGGAGGGAAGTCAGAACTTTTTGGAGAGGGTTGGGGAGGGTAAGACCTGGCTATGTACCCAGACTAGCCTTGAACTAACAAACTCCCGCTTCAGCCTCCCAAATGCTGAGGCTACAAACATTGCATCACCAGGAGCAGCTCGCCAACCTCTTCTCATACTTCCACACGTGGCCCCTTGGCAGCTGCTGAGCCTATTCTCGGGACTTTTAAACTTGGTTCATCTATTCTGTGACCGTGTGGCTAATGTGTTGATTCAACTCTTCCAGGCTAGCACTTCTCACGTACAGCTTGTAATTACTCACTGAAGAAAATACCACACTGCCTCACTTCCAGGTACACACTGGAAGCAGCAGAATATAGAATCAGGGCAAGGCATAACTGGACAACGGGGCTGGTATTTCAACCAGTGTGGGAAAGATGGATTAACCAGTGTTAATGCTGGAATAAAAAAAGAAACAAATGTAGATATGCATATACTATACACATACCTATATTAATATATATATACTTGCATATATATGGTTAGTGGCATTTAAAATCAAAGATATGCACACTACATATACTCACTGCTATGATGATATCATTGCTTTTTTAAATTTATTTTTATTAATTAATTAATTTAACCCTGTCAGGTCCCCTCCCTCCCTTCTCACCTTCCAGTCCTCCTCTAACCTCCTCTCTTTTCCCCCGACCCCATCCACTTCTCCTTTCTCTTCAGAAAAGGCCAGGCCTCCCATGTATATCAGCCAGCTATGGTATATCAAGTTGCAGTAAGACTAGGCACCTCTTCTCCTATTGAGGTTGGAAGAGGCAACCCAGCAGGACTTACAATTTGCCCTGCCTACAAGTTATGCTGGGGTAAAGGTGGCACAGAAATTATGGGAGTGGCCAACCAATGAATGATCCAGCTTGAGACCCATACCATGAGGAGCCCACCCCTGACACTGCTTGGACATAGAAGAAATGACTGACAAACTGTCAATATAGGCAGAACTGTCTTTGAAGTTTCCTGCTTCATGAAAAAGTCTGCTGGCTACTATGGGCTGAAGATGGGTGCCCGCAATGTTACAGAAGAACTTTGGGTGACTGTCCAGGCAGAGAGATGTCTCTGTCAATTCTAGAGTTTTAGAAGTTGCTTACAATGCACTTCCTGTTTACTTAGGTAATATTATATCCTTCTGGAGTCTTTGACAGGGTTGAAGAAGATAGCTATAATTTTCCTTAGTTATTATAAAAGGTAAAGTAGATATAAATACTGTAACTGCAATTCTTGCTTGATACCTGTTTTGTTATATGTAATTTTACTATGTTAAAGTTAAAACCTTTTTATTTAGACAGAAAAGGGGAGATGATGCATGCTGTGAATATGTTTTACTGCCATTGGTTAATAATAAAGAAGCTGTTTTTGGCCAATGGCTTAACAGAATATAGCCAGGCTGGAAGAGAAAGAGAGAGAGAGAGAGAGAGAGAGAAAGAGAGAGAGAGAGAGAGAGAGAGAGAGAGAGAAGGTGGAGTCAGAGAGAAGCCATATAGCTGCCACAGGAGACATATGCCTATGCCAGAGTCCGCTGAAATTTTGCCAGTAGGCCACGACTTCATGGTGATGCACAGATTAGCAGAGATGGGTTAGTTTAGGATGTAAGAGCTAGCTAAAAATATGTATAAGCAAATAGACCAAGCAGTGTTTTAATTAATACAGATTTCTGTGTGATTATTTTGGGAGTCTGGGTAGCCGGGAATGAACAAGCGGCCTCTCCCAACAGGAAGAATTAGGAAGCTGACCCTGCTGGAGATGTGTCAGTGGGGACAAGCTTTAAGGTTTCAAAAGCCCACACTATTCCCAGGTGGCTCTCTCTGTGCCTGGTGCTTAGGGACTGGATGTAAAGACTCAGTTACAGCTCCTGCTCCAGTGTCATGTGCCTGTCTGCTGCCATGCTGCCTGCCATGATAGCTAAGGACGCAGTTGCCTTGGTCACAGTGTCTCTTCATGGCAACAGAAAAGTAACTAAGACACTCTGCAAGATGTGATCTGCACAACAGGGCTTACTTTGTTATTATAAGTTAGTTACTACAAGAATGAATACGATACAGAAGCAAGGTCAGTCATCTCATCATGGTGCTTATTCTCACCACCCCAATGCTTCTCCTGTCCCCATGTATTAAATTAGCACAAAGATGGGGCTCCTCAACTGTGGACTTCTAGCCTCCTGAACTATGAACTAAATAAATCCTGGTCCTTAAAAATGATCTAGTTTTGAGTGTTCTGTTACAGCAGCAGGAAACAACTTAAGCCCAGTCATGGTGCAGCTGTTTCACTTACAACTGATTGTACCTATCTCAGGGCATTGCTGTGTGGACCAATGAAAACAGTCCAGACAATCCCATCTTCCTTCTTCCTAACTGACACCCGCAGTTCACGCTACACACAATCTGCCCTAGCGAGCATAAGCAAGAGGACAAGAATGCAAAGCTTCCAAACACAATAGGCCAAGGGGTGAAAAGGGGCAAAACTGTAAAAATTATCACCAGAATATTTTAAACACCACGCAAAATGATTTGGATTGAATGACTTTCACTGGCATAATTCTACAATATAGACCTAGAGATTACAAATAAACCCAGGTAAATAATTAGCCAGTTCTTCTTTTGTATGAAGAAAACCAGACTACAGGATTATTCCAAATATGCATATATTAATGAGACTTTTCTTGGCAAAGTGAAGGCTTTGAATGTTCTCTAAAACAACAGCCTCTTTTCTTTTCTTTTTTTTTTTTTTTTTTTTTTTTTTTTGGTTTTTCAAGACAGGGTTTCTCTGTGGCTTTGGAGCCTGTCCTGGAACTAGCTCTTGTACACCAGGCTGGCCTCGAACTCACAGAGACCCACCTGCCTCTGCCTCCCTAGTGCTGGGATTAAAGGCGTGCGCCACCACCACCCGGCAGACAGCCTCTTTTCTAAGCCCTTCTCCATCAGGCCTCTTTGTAGACCGGGCTCTGAGCTCACAGAGATCTGTTTGACTCTGCCTCACAAGTGCTAGGATTAGACTGTCTGTTTTCTTCAGTGGGTATTTTACCTTGTAATTCACTAAACTGTGGAATTATCCTACCTTGACAGATAAATGAGTCATTTTCTTGAAATTTCAAAAAGAGTTGAAGTAGCCCAGTTTTAGGCAAGTAGTAAACCCCTAAAATGAATTGAAACTTTAATTATTGTCCAAATACAGTCCTATATTTATATTCAAAGTTTCTCCTTCATAATTGAAAACTAAATTTAGCCAACAGTTGACATGAGGAGTTACTCTAAATCCACTTCACAGTGTCTTAAAGGCCTAACTCAGAACTACAATTATCAGTCCAAGTCCTACAATAACTGTTCCATTCTGTTCCCTCCACATGGCACCATGCCATATAATGTGTTTTTTTTTAATTCAGAAAAACTCAATGTCTTACTTAGAAACAGCTTGAAAAGTTGGCTCCTAGCCTATTTGTAACTGATACTAAAACTTAAATACCTTCTCAGCAAAGCTTTACTAACTTCAAAATTCTCTGGGATCAACCATTAAAATGTTTTTGTTTCGGTTACAACACTAATGAACACCAAATGCTGGAATGTGTTTTAATGGTCAAGTGCACCACGGATTTTCTTAAAAGCAGAGCTAGTTCAACTGCCCATTACATTCCTAAAGGCAGATTAGCCAGCACTGATACAGATACACTTGAAAGATTTAATACTTCAGTGTGCAATCAAGCATAAGAAAGTTTAATTTAAAAGGCCTGCCCAATTAGTTGTATTTTTCCTATAAAAATACCAAGCCCCCACTTTCCAAGCTACACTTAAAAGCCCCCTATCTTTCATTCTTTGCACAAGTAACACTATCTTCACCTTGATTTCCTCATTCCTATAAAAATGAAGTGATGTCATGAGGCCTAACTGCTCCTTCTCCCAAAATGAAATAGAAAGTACATTAGGGGAAGGAGAATGAATACCAGTTCATCAGGATTATCCAAAATCGGCAAGAACTATGATGGGATTTTAGGAAATAAAGTAATTGTTATTTTAAAATTGCAAAGGAGAATAAGCTATTTAGGGCATCTCTACAGGTTCACACATCTAGGAAGGTGGCTCTTAAAGGGGTGTTTGTGGGCCTTCTCAGTGCACACCACATCTCGGCCGGAAGCCAGTGCATCAGTGGGGACCCTCCATGACTCCTTTGTCTAGTCTTGCTGTGCTCTTCCTCTTCACGCTAAATATAGCCGCTTCGGCTCCTGGCCATCCTCACATCAATGCTAGGTGAGGCAACCGCCATTGTCAAGACAACCTCTGTTTCTGATCTTTCATTCTTCCCTTTATTGTCCTGTGAGGGCCATTTTGATTTTGCCCTTTGGGGCCTTCAATATGGACTTTCCCAGAACCCAAAGTGCAGATGCTTCTCATTTTGTTTATCAACTACTAATCATTTATTTTTGCTGAGATAGTCCAGTTCTTGCTTGCTACTTTTCTTTTTTTTATTTTTCTTTTTTTTTCTTTTTTAATTGATTTTTATTGTGCTCTACATTTTTCTCTGCTCCCCTCCCTGTCTCTCTCCTCCCCCCTTCAACCCTCCCCCAAGGAAGGTCCACATGCTCCCAATTTACTCAGGAGACCTTGTCTTTTTATACTTTCTACTTCCCATGTGGATTAGATCTATGTAAGTCTCTCTTAGTGTCCTCATTGTTGTCTAAGTTCTCTGGGATTGTGGTTTGTAGGCTGGCTTTCTTTGCTTTATGTTTAAAAACTACCTATGAGTGAGTACATGTGATAATTGTCTTTCTGAGTCTGGGTTACCTCACTCAAAATAATGTTTTCTAGCTCCATCCATTTTCCTGCAAAATTCAAGCTGTCATTATTTTTTTCTGCTGTGTAGTACTCCATTGTGTAAATGTACCACATTTTCCTTATCCATTCTTCAGTCGAGGGGCATTTACATTGTTTCCAGGTTCTGGCTATGGCAAGCAATGCTGCTATGAACATTGTTGAGGACATGTCCTTGTGGCACGATTGAACATCCTTTGGATATATACCCAAAAGTGGTATTACTAGGGTACTGAGGAAGGTTGTTTCCTAATTTTTTGAGAAATCGCACTACTCAAAGGGTTTGGCTTTTGTTTGACTTCTGCCCTTCTTCATTTAGAGGCTCTCCCATCAGGCCTTATTTCCATGTTTCATTCTGGTCTCAGGGCACAGATTTTGAAGAATTTAAAAGATGGACCACATTAAAAATTTACAATTGCCAAGCCTGGAGACATAGGCCTGTAATCCTAGCTACACAGAAATCTGAGGCAGGAGGATAACGTTCAAGGGCTTTGTAAGCTACATAACAAACTCAAGCCTAACCTGAACAAGACAAGAGCCTGTCTCAAATATCTTCAAAAGTGGAGGTGAGAAGGGGTAAGGCTCAGGGTAGAGACTGCCCAGTATACAGAAGGCTCTAAATTCAGCCCACAGTTTGGGAACGGGGCTAAAGACTGACTCCGCCACAAAGAAAATGCAAGCTAAAGCTTTTAAGAGAATTGCTTAAGTGGTCTCCATTACTGCCAAGTGAGCTAGTGACAAGCGCTGCTGCTCTCGCAGAGCCTACCCCAGCTCTCCAGCTCTTCCACGGGAGTCGCTAAGTTAGCATGGTTTTCAGATGCAGTGTGTACAGCAATGAAACCACGTTTCTTTAGAAGGCTGTTTTGTTTTGACGCCTTATATTTACACAGGTTCCCCAATTAGTTAAAAATCAATGTGGTTTATCATGCTATTATTAATACCAACAGAGACAGTAAACGTCCTTTAAAGCAAATGTT
This sequence comes from Ondatra zibethicus, assembly GCA_004026605.1. Lineage (NCBI taxonomy): Eukaryota > Metazoa > Chordata > Mammalia > Rodentia > Cricetidae > Ondatra > Ondatra zibethicus. The sequence continues at coordinate 34,033 of PVIU01001432.1, read as the reverse complement.
TTAGTCTATGTTAACATGGAATACACCTTGGAAAATATAAATATACACAAACGCTGCCACCATCCATTACTGGTTTTAATCATTAGCACAAAACAGCTGCTCTCAGGTTCTTTATGTGTGAAAGGAGAAGTGAATGTGGGAGGAAAGAAGGAGGAAAACAAAGTACTTGGGGCTGGACATGGCTCAGTGCTTCAGTGTCCTCACGGCTTCTGCAGAGGACCTGCTGAGTTCCCACACCCAGATGGTGGCTCACAACTACCTGTACCTCAAGATCCAGGGGATCCAACACCCTCTTTTGGCCTCCACAGGCTCTTGAACACACACAGTGCATATAAACTCACCCTGGCATACACACATCACATACAAAAAATAACCAAATCTTTTTAAAGTGCTTGTAGCTCCCTGCAAACCAATTACAGGTGGAGGGGACACAGTGCCGCCCACACTTCAGCTGCTGGACTTGACAGCCACAAGTGCCACACTGGGTTCTAAACATGGCAGTTGGTTTCACAGATCTCTCTGATCTTAGACATTACTTTCCTCCTTAGGCTTCCTAAAGACTTCGAGCAAACAAAGTATCAAGAAATATCCCAGAAGATACCAAAGGAGAGCTGCAAATAAGAACAAATAAGTGTGAGCCTGAGTGGGTAATAATGCCAAGCTCAAAGTCAAGTGCAGTTTGAAGTTTCAGACTTCCTTCTTGAGCCACAGGAATGGGCAAAAAGCAAAACCACCCCACGTCCTCTAATACAGTGTGATTAGGTAAAGACATGGCTAGACTCTACATTTTCTTGTCAAAATGAATGTCAAAAGCAGTAGTCAAAAACTAATAACGTGCCTAAAAATGCCAACCCTCCTGGATCCTAACTCCCCTTCTTCTTCTGCTACTGAAAACATATTTAAGACACCAAGAACACTTTACCAACAACTCAAAGCACCCAGGAGCTATGTAACCCACACAAATACACGCGTGGAGGCCAGAGAATAATAAGCGTCCTGCTCTATCTCTCTATCTTATTCCTTTGAAATCTAATGTTTTTAAATTTATTTTTATTTATGTGTGTGTGTCTGTGTGTTACTGTGTGTGTGTGTGTGTGTGTGTGTGTGTGTGTGTGTGTGTGTGTGTGTGTGTGTGTGTGTGTGTGTGTGTGTGTGTGTGTGTGTACGTGCTACAGAGACCAGAAGAAGATGCTGGATCCCCGAAGCTGGAGTACAGGTAATTGTCCAAAGTGGGTGCTGCGAGTTGAACTCAGGTCCTATGGGAAGGACAGCAAGCTCGCCTAACCTCTGAGCCATCTTTGCAGCTTCTATCATATTCCTTTGAAACAGAGTTTCTCACTGAACCTGGCGTGAGGCTGGTGCCCAGCAAGCCCCAGCAATTCTCTTGTCTTAACAGTACTGGAGTTAAGGGCCCATATATGACCATGTTCAGGTTTTTTACATAAGTTTGGGGATCCAAACTCATGTACTTTGCTTCTGTGACAAGTGCCATTACTGAGTCATCTCTCCAGCTCCACACTATTACATTTGGAAATAATGTCAATTTTGACTATCATCAATTTTATCATTAATATGCAAATATAAAGCAGGTTTTACTAGTTAGAATTCAAACAGCACTCACATAAAATAATCTGTAAATGTCACTGCTAGAAAGAAGAGGACTGGAGTCTTCTGGTCATGGGAATTCTGTCCAGAGCTGGGTTTGCTGTAAGGGGATGTCTGCCGTGCACAGAGGCTAAGGACATCAATTTTAGAATGCGGCCACCTGCTAACATCTTATGCTCAGATACCTTATGTGTGGAAATGGCAAAAACAGTAACCGCCTCGCAGTTCTTTATAGTAATTATTCTGAGTGTAAAACAGATGTACAGGAAGCATAACAGAAATGCTTGTGAAGTCCCTCTTCATTTGTTTTGGGACATGGTGTCACTATGTAGCAGCTGACTTCAAACTCATAATCCTTCTGCCTCAGTCTCCTGAGCACTGAGATTACAGGAGTACATCACCAGGCCCTATGTACACAACTAATTATTTACTATTAGAAAGTATTTTAAACTACTTAAGATAATGCTTATAGACTTTTTTAAATGGTCAAATGTGTAGAGAAAACAAACAAAACATGTTCATAAAAGGTTTACAGATAAAGTGCTATTTATCTCACTTCACCAACTAGCACACATTTATTTGGTCATTTAAATAATTATTAATAGTATCTTCCACTACCGGCACTGTGCAATGCAATGATGTCACATGACAAATAAGGTCAAATCTTACTTTATCTATAAATGTCTGCTGAAGATCGGTACTCTGCTGATCTTATATTTATAAATAATGCAATTAAAATATTATGTGTATATGTATGTATTCAACTAAGTGGTATAGTTGTGTGCATGCTTGCTTAAGATTATGCCGAAGCTGATTAGTGTGAGCCCAAGAAGGTGACTGAAACAGGAGAGTCAGGATTTCATCACATTTCCTTCGCTCGTATCCCAGCCTAGTTCATAATGAATGAATGTGCACACAATACCCTAGTGTAAGTAGTACTGCCTTCTGTACCAAACTTCACCTAACACTGCCTTCTGTACCAAACTTCACCTAACACTGCCTTCTGTACCAAACTTCACCTAACACTGCCTTCTGTACCAAACTTCACCTAACACTGCCTTCTGTACCAAACTTCACCTAATACTGCCTTCTGTACCAAACTTCACCTAATACTGCCTTCTGTACCAAGTAACTTCTTCACTCCAAGAAACACACAAAATCCTCTTCAGCAGTTTGCCTCTTTCCTCGTAGGAAAATCTACAGCTGCTCGGGCCTCTTCACTGTGTAATATCACCTCCACACCACCACACATTAACTTCCTTTGAATATGGCCAGTTCAATATGCCTACACTCTCTCTACCTTAGATGATTTAAGTATAGCACACAAAACTTCAGTCAGCACAAATAAATAAAAAAGGATTTAAAAGAGAAGTCTTATATAGGAATAAAAAGTTTTATATCTATTTTTAAAGTATACAGTAATTAGCCAAATGACTGTCTCCTCTTTAGCACTAAGCAGCTGGATAGTCTTAAATTTAAATATTTAAGAAATGAGATAACACATTCCTAGAAAAGACTCAGACTTCCAGCCTTCTCCATTCCTCGACGGCGAATCCCCTGGGGGGGGGGGGGAATCAGCTGCATCTGTTTGTCTTTGAATTGATTTTTCTTAATTTTCTTTTGTGATAAAATATACATAAAATGTATTATCTTAACCCTTTTTAACTTTAGTCATGGGAAGCACATCCACACTGTTATACTAACAAGCTCTAGGATTTTTGTCTTGCAAAACTGAAACTCTATCACCATTAAACCTCTCTCCATCACCTTCCTCCCGGGACCCTGTCAACCATCATTCTCCTGTCTGTCTTCGTGAGTTTGAATCAGACAGCAAATGTATATAGTGTCTGACTTTAAAGACTGATATTTCACTTAGTAAATATATCAGCCTTCATTTATACTGCAGTGCTGTCTGCTTTCCTTCTAATGATAGTCTGCTGTAAGTATGTATTTGTTTTTCCAGCTACCAATCAAAGGCACCTTCTTTCACATAACAATTATAATGTTGTTATGCATATAGCTACAAATTGATTTTTAAACAATCTGTCAAAGCTCACAGTACAAAAAAAAAAAAAACAACTCAGGCTGGGCATGGGGAGCACACACCTATACCTAGGTATGTCACATGTTTTATATTCTTTTTTTTTTTCTGGTTTTGGTTTTTTGAGACAGGTTTTTCCTGTGTAGCTTTGGAGCCTGTCCTAGACCTCGCACTGTAGACCAGGCTGGCCTCAAACTCACAGAGATCCACCAGTCTCTGCCTCCTGAGTGCTGGAATTAAAGGCATGTACCACCCAGCTTTATATTCTTGTCTTGATTATAAACTGTGTTTCTTATAGTTCCTTGTCAATCCATTTTATTCTAGCTCAGATATATTTTTGGTTACTATTCAGACTGGCACTATAAGGTTTTTTCTTCTCTAACTGGTTACTGCTAATTATTTTAAATTGTTTTCATAATTTTAAGAAACCTTGGTTTTCATCAACTGGCATCAGAACATCTTTATGACCTCTATACTGAGCACTATGTTCACTCACACTATGCAGAAAGTGAGCAATCATACGAATAGACAGCACCCAGAAGCGCCTATGAGGGAGTTGGCACTTAACTATCATCTCTAGTCTTCGTATGTGGTTTTAGCCCACTAAGCCAAAAATCAACTATAGCGGGAAGTAAATTCGATGGCTTCAGTAAAAACATATTGTCCCTCACGTAACAGCTGAAAGGTACTAGATGACCTGAGGTGAACACAGCACTGTGCTCAAAGGAGCAGACTCCGGTTGGCTCTGCCTTCTTCATCACACAGTGTCCATCTCTGGATCAAAAGCTGACGCTTCAGTTCTGGTCATTTCTCAGCCAAACAGAAAAGGGAAAAGAAGACATCTAGGAAAAATGGTTTTTCCTTAAAGAAAATGACCCCCAAAATTGCCATCATCTCCTCCTTTTACATCCTGATGGCCCAAACCTATAGGGCCCAATCAATCTACCTGCATCCACCTGACAAATAGTGCAGGATGGTCATGAGCAAGATAAAGTACAGGCCGACTGGGATTCTATTTCTCCAAAGAAGAAAGGCAGCCTCTGTCCCAGGTGACTATTATCAGTCCTGCTTCAGAAGTAGAGAACCAGTCTTCTGCCTAAGGACACATAGCCAATCAGGATACCACTCCATTTTCTATCTCAGGATCTTATGCTAAAGGACAATAGGAAAAGATAGAGAGAGATAGTCACACATAATTGATGTCATATACTATGATGCCAAATGTGGTATAACTGGACTGGTCCTAACCCTGCAGATAAGCATGTCTCAGTACTGCTAATTACACAACTTACTTCCTCTAGGTGGAAGGTACCCTTGGTACTTCTCTCTCTCTCATTCCATGGGGGAATAAAATCCCAAAGGCTGAGTTACATTAGAAAAGACTTGTAAGAGGCCCTGGGCCCCTAGTTCTCTAGTGATCCTTCCAGAATCTCTTCTACTACTAAAAATCCAACTTGCTACAATTATAGTCACTCCCAGAAGTTACATGGGTACCATGGCATTTTTTTTTACAAATGTGTGGTGGTTTAAATGAAAATATCCCCCATAGGTCTGGGTATTTGACCACTTAGGCCCCAATTAGTGGTGCTATTCGGGGAGGTCCAGGAGGTGCAGCTATGCTAGAAGAAGTAAGCGACTGGGGCAGGTTCTGTGATTACATAGCCTCATCCTAGTTCCAGTTCTCTCTCTGCTTCACGCTTGTGATTGGGGATGTAAGATCTCAGGTGTTGTGGAATATTTGTTTACACTATGTGAAGATGCGTCACTGTGGTTGGTTTAACAAATAGATGAATGTCCAACAGCTAGGCAGGTGAGAATAGGTGGGACTTCTGGGCAGAGAAAGGAAGTGAGAGGGAGGAATCTAGGCAGAGGGAATTGCCTACAAACTCAGAACAAATCTAACATGCTGTATTGAGGAAAGGTAAAAGCCACATGACAGAATGTAGATTATTAGAAGCAGATTAATTTGAGTTATAAGAGTTAGTTGAGGACAAGCCTAAGCTAAAGGCCAAGTTTTCATAATTAATAAGAGTCTGTGTTTTTATTTGGGGGCTGGTGATCCAAAGATAGTCCAACAAGAAAGCTTGCTACATTTGGCACCCAACTGGGGGCACAGCCACATGGAGAAGTCATGCCAGCCAGAGCCACTGCAATTGCCACCTGGGACTCTCTGCAAGCACTCACAACAGTTGGCTGTCACTCGTAGAGACTCCAGAAAGTGGGTTCAACAACTTTCCAGAGCTGGGACATAAACGCGGCTCCAGGCCTGGTAGCTGCCAGCATGAGACTATGCTCACACAGAACGGAGGGGTGGGGGTATGAAGGCAGCCGCCAGTGCTATTCTGCAGCGATAGCCTAGCAGCTGAAGATTTGTCTCCGGTGGTCAGAGAATGTTCCACGTGCACAACTGCAGGCACATAAAATGTCAGGTCCAGACTGAGAACACCTCTGAACAGATATAGGATGCTTAAAAATGTGCTTAGATGCTGAGGAAAAGAAAATGGGTACAGTAAGTCATGGAAAAATAAATAATTTAAAAATAATGAAGTGAAGTCTTTAAAGAGAGAGCAAGCTAATATAAAAGGAATAAGCCATGTAAGGATGGAGAACACCATAACACAAGACACCTGGATCTTGTATGTTGCTTTGTTGACTTTGGATTTTGAAAAAGCTAATAAAAATGACAGCTACCGAGAGATATTGGCTTGTGGGGGGAACTACTGAATTAAACCAGCCTATATTTTTTAAGGATGTTTTAACTTTAGAATGGAAAAAATATATTTTTTCTATATTGGGGAAGAGATTATGCTATGGATCTCTTTAAAATTAATGAAAATCAGATTTGATCAGGAAAGACCTTCTGAAAAAATCTAAGCTACAGAAATGAAGGAAAAAATGACAAAAAAAAAAGACAGGTGACATATATGTTGATCCCTCAACATGGGAGCAGCTCTGAGACTGGATGAGACAGGATAAATCTTGTTAGCTACAGAGTTCTCATGACTTATTACATGCCATCCTTTCATTTGGCATGGATACAGTGTTGCGGGATATTTGTTTATTTATGCAGAGATTTGTTACATTTGTTTAACTATGTAAAGATGTATTGCTGTTATTACCTTACCTGTCTAAGGCAAAGGTTGGTTTAACAAAAAGATGAATGGCCAATAGTGAGGGAAGAGGAATAGGCAGGACTTCCAAGCAGGGAGAGTAAGTAGGAGGAGGAATTTAGGCTTGGGGAAGAAAGAGACACCAGGGAGACGTAAGAGGCCAGACAGACAGACAGGAGCAAGCAGGAAATAAAGGTAAGATGCTCTGAGGCAAGAAGTAGATGAATAGAAACAGGTTAAATTAAGTAAAAGAGCAAGCGGGACAAGTCTAAGCTAAGACCAAGCATTCATAATTAATAATAAGTATCCATGTCTTTATTTGGGAGCTTGTTGGTGATGGAAAGAAAATTCCACTACAATAGAGGTTTGGTTATACAGTCCAAACAGACTTATAAAGTTGACAGATGTCTTTTACATGCTCAATTATAAACAAAAAAAAATCATCTTTAGCTGACTTGTGCACACTGCACATTCCACACACGTGTTAATATACTTGTTGTGTTTTATATATATCATATGATATATATGTTAGTCTTAAAGGTTTGTGTGTTTTCAGAAAAAAAGAACCAGACACCAATGAAAACAAGTAATCTAGGTGATCCAACCTCTTAGAATGCCTCTGTTACAGTTTCCTCAAAATTCTACAATCAGAACAACTTCAAAGCTGCTAGGTGACATGGTCCAGATAGATGTCCCAACATTGCAGAAGAACCTTGGGTGACAGTTCAGGCAGTCAGTTGTTTCTGTCATTTCTACAGTTTTGGAAGTTGCTTGCTCTGCACTTCCTGTTTACTCAGGTAATATATCCTTCTTGGATCTCTGATGGAGTTGAAGACTAGATAGTTAAGACAGACTACTCTAGTCAGGAGTAATCTTCGGATAAACTCTACACTTTCCCACCACACAGAGACTAAACAAAAAATAATACAGCTAGGACTCCCAGGTCTTGACCATTATCTCAATTTTCTCAGGGTCCCCTAAAGATACCATCAACCCCAGACAACAGCAAGCAGTCTAGAAAAAGGAACACCCATATTCCCAAGAGGTGGGATGGATAGTTTTGGTTATTTGGTAGGTTATGGATGTTTATCAGCATTTGGGGGGTTGGTCATGGTCAAGGAGGAAACTAAGCAAAGGAGAACAGATTCAGGGATCTCATCCTAAAAAGGGGTTGGGGAGTAAAAGAGTGATAGGATAAAAGGGTAGATTCTTGAATCTACTTTTAAACTAAAAAACAAAAAGCAACTACTAATCTCAATAATTGGCATGGATTTTTTTTGTATATTTATACAAACTTAAGTTTATTTTGCTGTAACATAATATATATGTATATATGTTTCTATTCTTGTTTAAGTATTGTGCCTATGCAGCTCATTTAAAGCTGTAATGTAAAATTCTAGTCCTTAAAAGCTATTGTTATAAGCTATTTAGGATAATTAAAAAATGCAGGTTAATAGTTAGTTATCTATTGATGTGGGATTCCCCTCTGCATGCTATGAATATGTTTTATTACCACTGGTTAATAAAGAAACTGCTTTGAGCTATGGCAGGGCAGAGCAGAGCAAGGCAGAAAAGCTAAACTAAATACAGGAGAACAAAGGCTGAGTCAGGCAGAAGCCATGTAAGCTACCCAATAAGCAAGATGTGAGGTAACAAACCACAAGCTTCATAGTAAAATATAAAATAATAGAAATCGGTTAATTTAAGATATAAGAGCTAGCTAGGAATATTCCTAAGCCATTGGCCAAACAGTGTTATAACTAATATAGTTTCTGTGTGATTATTCGGGTCTGGGTGGGCAGGAAATGAAAGTCTCCATTTACAATCTAACACAATCAAACTTGTAGTCGTGTGAGATAAGTTTTCAAACAGAGATACACTGTAGATAGACAGGTGTCTTTAAACACTTCAGAGACCTATAGAATGTGGCATTTAAGATGTTTTAATAACATAAGGCTTTTGATGACAGTGAAATATGTCTGCTCCTGGTAGTACCAACTTATTTCAAAAAAGGATGATGGGCATTGAAGAACTTCCACATAGAGTTTGCTCTCATTGTGACAAAGTTAGTCACTGGGCAAGAAAATTCTCTTTCCTCAACTGCTGACAATTGCTGTCTTAACTGGATAAACAGGACACAAAAGAAGGCAACTGCCAAACTTTGCTAAGAAAGGTAGGACAGGCCTTCGAAATTCTAACTTCACAAAAAAGTCTGTCAGATATTCTAGGTCTGCAAGCTGAGGATGAATGCCTCAATGTTGCAGAAGAACCTTGTGTGACTGTCCAGGCAGCCAGCTTTTTCTGTCATTTCTATAGTTTTGGAAGTTGCTTGCTCTATACTTCCTTTTTACTCAGGTAATATATCTTTCTCAGATCTCTGATAGAGTTGAAGACTAGATAGCTACAATTTTCCTTATTACCAAATTCAGATGAGAAATTCATAAAAGAGATGTACCGTATAAAAGTATACAAGAAACATAAAAGCTTAAGTTGTTTATCTAATAAAATGCTTTAAGGAATAAAAAGATTAGGATGGTAATACAAATTATGATTGGGGCTGGAGAGATGGCTCAGAGGTTAAGAGCACTGTTTGCTCTTCCAGAGGACCTGAGTTCCCAGCAACCACATGATGGCTCACAATCACCTGTAATGGAATCTGGTGCCATCTTCTAGCCTGCAGAGACACATGCAGGCAGAATACTGTATACACAATAAATAAATAAATTTCTTTTTTAAAAAAGTTATGATAAAAGTGGTTTAGGTATAAAACTTTGGATTCATCAAGATAGGATAAAAATTTCTCCAAATTTGCCAAATATAAATGGAGACTGGACATTGTCAATGTAATCATTACTTGATAATTGTTCTTATTGTATACAGTCTTACTATGTTAGAGTTAAAACCTTTTCCTTTTTATTTAGACAAAGGGGGGGAAATGTTGTGAAATATTTGTTGACACTGTGTCACTGTGACTGGTCTAATAAAGAGCTGAATGGCCAATAGCTAGGCAAGAGAGAATAGGCGGAACATGTAGGCATAGAAAGGAAGTGAGAGGGAGGAATCTAGGCGCAGGGATTCCACCAGCAGACTCGGAGCAAGTCAGACATGCTGTACTGAGGAAAGGCAAAAGCCGCATGACAGAACGTAGGTTAACAGAAGCAGGTTAATTTGAGCTGTAAGAACTAGTTGGGGACAAGCCTAAACTTAAGGCTAAGCTTTCATAATTAATAAGAATTCTTGTTGTTATTTGGGGCTGGCCGTCCAAAGACAGTCCCACAAGAAAGCCTCCCCTCCAGCTGCCATGCCAGCCTGATGCTCTTGATGGGCATCATGATGGGCTCTTGTCTCTACAGAATACATTCTTCTTACATAAGTTGAGTTGCTCATGACATCTTATCACAGAAAGAGATGAGTAATTAATACAAAATGGTAACAGAATACTAGTTCCAAGTAGACCCTATATTCTGGACACATATTGCCACTTCTGTACTTTTACTGAGATTGCAAGATATGTTATTTTGAACCAACTTTGTGGAGCTAAAGAAAGAAACCTTCAAAACCACAACATTGTCTCAATATGCATACTTCTAAACTCTGGTGCTCACCTGCCTCACTTTCCCAGGCGCTGAGCTCATAGGTATCAAATAACCAGCCTACTGAAAATAATTTAATGCTAATTTTTTTCTCGTTTTTATCTTCAGAATTAACAAATGATCCTAGTACCAAATATGCTCCCAGAAAAACAGAACTCCTCATTCCTTTTACACCAAGAGTCAAATCATTGGTAGTCTACTACAAATTATATTTGCTATCACTATACTAAGGACAAAACAAAAATCTAAGCCGGGCGATAGTGGTGCACACCTTTAATACCAGTACTTGGGAGGCAGAGGCAGGCAGACCTCTGAGTTTGAGGCCAGCCTGGCCTACAGAGTGAGTTCCAGGACAGCCAGGGCTACACAGAGAAACACTGTCTCAAAAACAAACAAACAAAACAGAAATCTAAAGCCAGGTGTAGGAGGCTCACAACTGAAATCCCAGAACTCAGGAAGCTGAGGCAGAGGGATCACTCAAATCCAATGGCTGTCTATACTTTATAAAGTGAGACCCTGTCTCAAAAAAAAAAAAAAAAGGAAGGAAGGAAGGAAAAGAAACACAGAGCTAAACAAAGGCTAAGAAATGTACTAAGGTAAATTAAATGTTTAACAGATGCCAAAGCTGTCTAAATGAAACATAAATTTACCACTGCACATAATTTCTAGAAAGCTTATTTTCTCCCCAGTGAGCACTAAAATCCTCACTGAGATGATGCCAAAGAGCTCAGTGTTCTGTTAAAGTGCACGAAATTATGTTTTAGTCAACAACTGGCCACATATTCACATTGGTCCCATGACAACAGAGCTCAAACTTCCTACTGTCTAGTGGCTCAACAGGATGCCGCAGCAGTGCCTTGTGTGCCCACGGTCTGCACTGATGTTGGTATAAACATGTGTGTACTGCCTGTCATCTATGATACAGTTATGTACAGTGCAGGATTCCTGAACTATGTTATAAGCTTATACATTTACTACACTATACTTTTCCTCAGTATTTTACTTACATAAAAAGTTCTCTGTAAAACAGGGGCTATGTACCACCAGCAGCATGCAGCTCTATGCAGGAGTCCTGTTTGTACTTGAATTACTATCATGTTTATTTATCATGACCTTAGGAGCAAAAGCCTATACCATGTATGTAAACATCATCCAGCCAGTTGTACATGTTATGACATGTAGGTGTGGGTGCACACATTCTACAGTATTCATGCTCCAAAGGGACCTACGGATACAGTTCATTATCTGTACCACATAGCGCAGAGGTGATCACAGTATAAACCACATTACCAACATTTTTTTTAATAATAGAAAACAAAAAAATAATCTCCAGTAAAGAATGAATATGTAGGGCTGGGGAGTAGCTCTGTCAGCATAATGCTTACCTTGCAAAGAGAAGAACTTAAGTTTGCTCCCCAGAACCCACATTTAAAAAGCTAAGTGAAGTGGCATATGCTGGTAATCCCAGAGCAGCAGAGGCAGATGGGGGATTCTTGGGGCTCACTAGCCAGTCAACCCAGCCAGCTTAGAGAGTTCCAAGACAGGAGAGCTCTTGTCTCAAAGGAAAAAGTTGGCAGTGCTGAGAACAACAGTGGATGCTGTCCACTGGCCCTTGCACACACTGCACACGTACATGTACACATACCCAAACACATACACATGCACACAATGAATGAACATAATAGCTATATTTTATAGTGTGGATGTCCAATTTAGTTCAAACATAATAGCTATGTTTTATAGTGTGGATGTCCAATTTAGTTCAAAAGACTATTAATATCTATGTTAAGGACATAAATGTAACCCAAATAAAATTAAAAGGTAAACAGCCACTTTTAAATTTGAAATTACCTCTTTTTCAGTGATGCAGTTGTGACAGCTGGCACACAAATTACTATACATAATTCAACAACCAAAATGGGCCTCCATCCTCAGAAATCTACAAAAGAAAAGTACAACTTAAGTTTAGTTTGTAAACAATTACTGAAACCCACAACTAATAACTGGAACGCTCAGACCGTACCGGAGAACTTACTGTCAGATGGTATAAAATAGTTACACAATGAACATAAGGCAAAAATAATAATAGTGTGCCACATATACTGCATGCATTATTTTCCATCCTAAAAACAATTCTGCAAAGTAAATAATATAATCTACTTTGCAACTGAAAAAAAAATCTATAGTTGGTCAGCCTGCCCTTTATCTAGCAGATCATGTACAAGGTCAAATCATTCTTCCAGAGAATTTAGGTGGAAGGTTGTATTTAACCCCCTAGGAACAATTAGTATCAGAAACTATAAAGGCTTACTTATCTCATGTCACTGTAAGAACACTGACTTACATTCGTAAACATAAACAGCTACCACTGCGAAAGCCTGCAGTCTGGATTCCTTCTATGCAGAGCTTCATGTCCACTGCCTACTCAGGAAAAGATGTCTCAGTAGTGAGACCTGAGGTACACCATTGTGTATAGAAGATATAACCTTTGACATTGCAATCCACCAATGTCATCTACAATGTTCACGCTGGAGAGCAGTGTGATTGAGTTAGAAGACAAAATTTCATAATATTTTAATGAGTTTACAGTTTTGCATCAGACCAAATTCATGGTTATAGTGGGTAGAGCCCATTGTTGATCTGTCCCTCCTTTACTTCCGGAGACCGGACCCCAAAGAGCTGATTTCTCCATCTAGCTACAGGGCAAGGTACTACACTCTGCCCATTCCATATTTTCAAAAATGGGGAAGGGTTAATAAAATCCCTAAGAAAAAGAAATGGGAATAGAAAAAATAAAAACTATAAAAAGTTTTTAAACTTAGAAAGGAAATAACATAGATGCTGGGTACAATACAGACAAGATCCCATCCCCACAGAACTCCCAAACTCTGTGATAGCTTTGTAGGCACAGGTAAGGTACACAAAAAGACACAGTATTTGGAGTTTTGGATCCAAGACACCCAGCTGATAAAACCTATTCAAGTATTTCAAAATTAAAAGACTCTGAAATCTGAAACACACTAGTCCCTAAATGACAACAACATGTTCAACGACTCCAATCAGTTTACCAGTGATACATGGCATTTAAATAGCCCTTGAAATTTTATGAAACGCTTTCCAAGCACCTCACTTTAAATTTTGCTGCAGCCACCTGCAATAAAAATGAGTAGTCACTATTGACTAATGAATGAGGACACAGATTAAGAAACACTGTATCTCACCAGGTAGTGGTGGCCCACGCCTTTAATCCCAATACTCAGGAGGCAGAGGCAGGCAGATCTCTGTGAGTTTGAGGCCAGCCTGGACTACAGGGCGAGTTCAGGGCAGGCTCCAAAGCTACACACAGAAACCTTGTCTCAAAAAAAAAAAAAGAAAGAAAGAAAAGAAAAGAAAAAGAGAAAGAAACACTGTATCTCTGCTGGGGTGACACAAATAAAAAGCCAAAGTTTAAACCCAGCACTAGGCTAACTACTCCCAAAGTTTCTGAAGAAAATGAGTCTGATTTCAGTCAAGTGAATTCACGGCTCAACTCATACCCTCTGAAATGAACACCTAGTAATGCATCTACCACGCCATAGCTTCCCAGTGATGACACAGCTGTGGTTATAGAGGAACGTGGACAGCACGGAAGGATAAAGCCTAGTTGAGGCTAGGCAACAGGACCGAGCTTTCCCTACTCACTTCCCAAACCAAGCCCACTCCTCACATTCTCACCCCTGCAACAGACTCTGAACTACACTGTTCAACAGTATGAGAAGTGAACGCTTACGGTAATCTTTAAGCAGGGTACTACAGAGTGATTATGGGATATGCAAAGACTAAATGCCATCAGTCCAAACACCAGACATGTACAAGTATCCCTGATTAAAAAGTGAGATCTCAAATATTTATGCCCCCACTTTCCCTACATTAATAACCAGCTTCTGTGAGATCATACTTGTGACTTAGCTCTTCATTAAAAGTCTCCTCTCAGACTTGGGGCACAGCTCCCATTGTCAGCCTGTGAGAAGCTGTGAGAACTACTTGGCCTACCTAGCATGCTTTCCTAATCCTTTTCTGGTTTGATATCAACAGGGATGACAAATAAGCATCTTTGTCTGCAGAGATCACTCCTTTCTCCACATTGCCTTCATAAGGCTAAAACCCAAGCTGCCAATGCTTCCACACTATCCGTTAGCCCCAACGATGGGTTCAAGTATTCAGATGATGATCTCTTGGGGGGGGTACTTTTGGAATTTAAATTTAACATGGTTCAATTTAAAATTAAAAATATTTAATCTAAATTATATTCTCTTATATTTAATTTAAAGTCAAATTAGGCAGTGTCCATAAGAAACCAAACTAGCTAAAAAGTATTCTACATCTTTAAAAATGTCAACTGAAAAACTTTTTTTTATTTATTTTTATTATTTTATTTATTTATTTATTATTGATGCTGAAAATTGAGCCTGGGGCTTCATATTCTACTGTTAAACAAAACCCTAAGGTCCTCAGCTAAAACTGCTTACAAAATACAAAATTATTTGTTAGTGATGATAAAAGCTTTCTATATATCTTACAATCAGTTGGCCAAACTGAAGGTTCTTATAATAGTTTCTTAGATCGTAAACATTAGAATAGCTGATAAAATTCAATGACTTGGTAATTTTATCATCACAGACAGATCCAGACCTACCAGCAAGCTTAAATTTCAAAGTTACAAAGTCATTATGCCATCAAGCAGTAAATTAAGACTTAAATATAGCAGTTTAGGCCCCCTGGGAGTTATGCTCCTGCCTGCTGTACTATTCTGCCTAGTTGGCACCTGGCACACAAACAATATGCAATTGGCTGTCAAACGAATGAAAGATCACTTCACTATTTCACAATCATTAGCATACTCCATGTGTCCTGGTTCCATCTTATAGGAGTCTTCTAATGGGCATCCCATAAACTTCAGCCAAATTGGTAACTCAAACACATTCTAAAATCCCACACTATAGGTGGAAAATGCTTGTTCATTTCCCGGCCATCCAGACCCAAATAATCACACAGAAACTATACTAATTACAACACTGTTTGGCCAATAGTTTAGGCATATTTCTGGCTAACTCTTGTATCTTAAACTAACCCATTTCTATTAATCTATGTATATCACCAAGAGGCTATGGCATACTGGTATGGTTCTGGCATGCCCTTCTTCAGCAGCTAACAAGGCATCTCCTCAACTCTGCCTACTTTCTCACTGTCTCTGTCCAGATTTCCCACCTGGTTTTACTCTGCTAAGCCATTGGTTGAAACAGTTTTATTCATTTATCAATAAAAGCAACACATATACAGAAGGGCTTCCCACATCACCTCACCTTTGCTCAGGCTCCCTCTTCAGATCATACCACCCCCTACACCTCGGTGTCCACATCCCAGCTGGCCGCGGACCATTGCTTCACAAAACTGTTCCAATATTTCTAGTTTGGGGTACTATCTTTTCCATTAGAACCAATAAAACACTGACATTCCACAACAGGCTTTTGGTATACACTGTTAAAGGAACTGAAGGTACTGCCACTATCTGAGCTATTCATCTGCCAAACCAATATGCTTTCCTAAACTTGTTCCTGATTAGGAAATCAACAGCAATAGCAAATGAACATTTACCTCATCTTTGCAGAGATCACTCCTCACTGTATGGAATATGTGTGGAGTTGTGATATACAAATCCCTATTCCATCCCACCTCTGAAATAATTTCCCCATATTTTACATTTCATATACATAAATGACAAACTGTACAATACTTAAGCTGGAGTGGCATTTCGTAAAGCTAAATTCTCAATGGAGAAGTAGTCACATCAGCACAAAGGTCTGTACTCTAAGGGTTCCATACAACTACTACGTAAACATACTCTGCAAAGAAAGAAAGGACTTGGACAGCACACATGCGGACAACATTCTAAGGCACCCAAGTCCATGTGCCATTTTGGTTCTTTATCAACTCAAACATCTAATGATCAGCCAACCCAAGCCTGAAGCCAGAAATAAAATTCAGAGGGTACAATCTCACAAATTTTATCACCTCTGAAAGACACCAAATGATCTTATAAATAAGATTTAAAAGCCTATTAGCTTCAGTTAAATGGTTAACTGTTGATGCCAGGGAAGACCAGCCAAACTATACCAGAACAATCTCAAAGAAGGTAGAATAAGAAGAAAGCGGGGAGGTTCTTATACCCATTCACACACTGCATAATGTTCTTTTTATTGCAGTGACCTAAAGAAATAAAAATTAAGTCCACTTACAAAGGATTCTTTGAAACCATGGCTTGATTTCATGGATAAGCAATGTGGCTTGCAAGACCTAAAGATCAAGCCAGTGATACAGAAAATCACATGGTCCACTTAGGGAAAAGTCGGAAACGGCGTCTGGAGTTTATACTGGCTGTGCAAATGAATGTGCTCAGGTCTTACTCAGCATCGCCACTTACAAAGGAAGCCATTGTCCCTTGAAATGCTCATCTTCTCTATCAGAACTAACTGAAAACACAGCCCCAAAACATCAAACTAATACCATCTGCTAGGAATAGTTTTCCAGTGTTAGTAAGGAAAGCAAAGCATTTCACATAGGTAGCAAATTATAAGATTATGTTGCGGGAGGGGTGGTATGTGAAATGCTGTTCTCAATTTATTTTCTATTCCAGGATACCCTCCTAAATTTATTGCTAAATGAGGTTAAAAAGAAAATTAATACAGGCACTATGTTCTTCCTAAAGGAGCCGTGGGCTCAGCCGCCAGCGTGGTGCTGCTTGCATCCTAGGCATGATTTTTGGCAACAATTTTTTTCAATAAAACCTCTTACAATTTTTTTTTGTTAAAAGGGAAAATGATATCTGAGCCTAAAGTGCCTCCAGAAACACATAAAAATCCCATTTATACAGAATTCATGAAATAAGGTCATCATCTTTTAAAAGCTTCATTAAGAAGCTAAATCCTCAGAGCAAACTGCAAAATTCCAATACAAATAAGTTTTAACATGTTCACAGTAATTCTAGCCTTAATGTCACAATTGTTTGTTCTCACAGCATTTGCTCCACCCAAGCTCCACAATACACAGGGTCTCAGGCACAAGCCAGTCATGGAGTCTACCTGCCTTAGAGTAAGATGGTCAAGAAACAACACTTCCTCCCCATTAAAAGGTCTGTCCACAGACTGCTGCTCTCCTTTTTGATAAGGAAATCAGCAAAGGTTTCAACAGGGGAAATTTTCAAAGGTTGTTTAGGAAATCTCTTGGAGCTGTTTCTTCCACCATGTTTATTTTTTATGGCTCTCAATGAAAAAGGTTGGCAGTGACTAGAATGCTAAACTAAACCAAAAGTCCTCTCTCACATCACTACTCTACCACCTTGGTTCAACACAAAATACGCCAAGTAAGCATGTGACAAAGTGGTCTTGTTTCTGGCATGTGAATATATGCCTGGAGATTACCTAAAACAGGCTGGGTTACAGTGCTGAGTATAGGATACTGACCTCTCTGTAAACTATTGATGGCAATAACACAATAGCGGCAGGACTATTATGGGGGTCACCAATCACTTTGTTTCCTTGGATGTGAGGCCCAGTCCATAGTAGAAAATTCATGCCCCATATTGTAAACCTGATCAAAACCCCATGGCTGCAGAGGTCATAGGCCCTAGCGGGGTCACAGGCCCTAGTGGGATCATAGACCCTACTGGGGAACCTACTATTATTTTAACAAATGAACATGGTATAAAACTACTTTCTAAGTACTTGTGATTATAACCAGATTAACGCTGATCTCAGCCTTAGTGAGAGAGATTCATTTGCAGTCAGCAATGGTTAGTGAAGAGACTGATAACTGGCCAAAGTGCTGAGAACAAGTGACTTTTGAGCACTCAGTAATAAATGGGACATCTCTTGCTCCCTCCACTGCTCTGGGAGAATCATGGAAGAGGGTACAGAGGAAGCAGGAAGCATGTGAGAACCTAAAGATGGAGAGGCATGCTATAAAACAGTCTCCAGACACAACTCGGATGTTGTCCTCCTGAGCTCACAGCAGCTGTGGTCAGTTACCTGCCTCACACCTCCCTGTCAGCACCCATCATGGGGTAGGAAGGAAGTCAAGGGCCCTATCCTTACCTGACTGACACCTAACTGCTCTGCTCTCCTCCTGGCTTTCATGCTATGTTGGTTTCTTTATGTCTTATTTCTATTGCTGTGAAGAGACACCATGACCATGGCAACTCTTATAAAGGAAAATATTTCATTGGGGCTCAGTTATAGTTTCAGATGTTCAGTCCATTATCATGGCCAGCCATTGTGGCATGCAGACAGACATGGTGCTGGAGGAGTTGAGAGTTCTACATCTTGATCCTCAGGCAACAGGAATTAAACTGTGTACGACACTGAGCACAGCTTGAGCAAAGGAGACCTCAAAGCCCACCCTCACAGTGACACACTTTCTCCAACAAGGTCACACCTCCTAATAGTGCCACTGCCTAGGGGCCATTTTCTTTCAGACCACCACACTATGACTATTTTCTGACCAAAGATCCATATAATGTTTAATATGAAAATACCACTGGTACCAAAGATTAACGTCTGGTATAGGAGTTCCTTCTGTTTCTGTGTTGCTTTCATTGGTTAATGAATAAAGAAACTGCCTTGGCCTAGTTGATAGGGCAGAACTTAGGTAGGCGGGGAAGACAGAACTGAATGCTGGGAGGAAGAAAGGCAGAGAGAGAGAGAGAGACCATGGAGCTGCCAGAGTCAGACATGCTGAATCTTTCCTGGTAAGCCACTGCCACATGGCAATACATAGATTAATAAAAATGGGTTAAACTGAGATATAAGAGTTAGCCAATAAGAAGTTAGAGCTAATAGACCAAGCAGTGATTTAATGAACACAGTTTCTGTGTGGTTATTTCGGGGCTAAGCTAGCTGGGCGGCCGGGACAAACAAACAGCCCTCTCCTTGCAACAAAAGTCCCCTAGAGTCACTCTACTCATTCATGTGTCAAGTGGTACTATATATGGCTTGTCCAGAAGGACATCCCCAAAAGGACTGATAGATACGCCAATGTCCTAAGCTACTCTTCTGCCTCTAAGAGAGCCACCCCAGTCCCTGTAAAGGTGAACTAACTCTGTTGCTAACCTCATTACCTGAATTGTGGACCCTAAAAGATGAACAGAACCTTCAAGCTTCTGAATACAACAGTGTGACACTGTGCCTCTATCTCCACCATAGCTGATAAAGAGGCAGAGGCTGGGGTCTTGGTACCAGCTTGAGATCTCCCTGGGCTAGAGAGCAAGTCTCAGGACAGCCTAGGCTATGTAAAGATACTGCCTCAAAAAGAACAGAATGAACAAATACAGAGAAGTAAAGTAGTTCTGAAGCCACCATGTCCTGGTGGCATCTGCACAGTCCCAGCAGTGAGAATTTGAGGGGGGTGTGGAAAATTGGTTAGAGGAGGCAAAACTTGGCCTACACATGGTACAAAGCCAGAAACCATTCACATAAAACCTCACAGCAGAGTAAATTCAAAAGTAATCTGTTATACAGATGGAATGCATAGAAAATGATCAGGAGAAGAAACAGGTTGAATGCTAACAGCTAATCTAAACAGTTATTTCTGAAACTAAAAGATGAAGTCTCAAGACTCAAAATATAAAAATATATGACATCAGAGGAAGTTGCTATTACTGTTCATTAGAGTAGGAAACAGAAGGCTGCAAGCGCCATTTTGTTTAGATAGCATGCCCATACAGATATCCAGTATGAGCAAAAATTGCTAAGATCAGACACCTGGGAGGCTATGACTCAGCAAAAAAAGGGGGACTAATACCAGTATCTGGAAAACCCAAAAGCAAACAGTAATGCAATCTGTTATTTATAACTATTTCTGGCAGAAGGCTTTTTTTATGTGATTCTGTATAAATATGGCCTGGAGGTCAGAAGCAAGTGCTTTGATCTTTGCTAGCATGCCTGTGTGTGTCTGCCTGTAAGGCCTGTCTGCATACCTACCTCTGTATGTGCCAGTCTGCCTGTATACCTATGTGTGGCCCATGTGCTAGCATGTGCCTGGGTACCTGCCAGCATCTCCTTGCCTAGCAGTCTGTGTGGCAGCCATCACTCAAAGTGGGTAAAATATGTATCATCTGTCTACAAGACCTCACATCCTCTTCAACCTCTCAGCCTCCTGTGGCCCTCCTCCCTGGCACTGGAGATTGAACTCAAGATGAGAAAAAAATAGATTTTATGAATATTGACATCTCTAGGGTAAAGAAGAAAGGGAATTAGCAGAGGGAGGGAACAAAAACTTCTAGTAGAGTTGAAGGAGAATAAAACAGAAATAAAAAGAAAGGAGGAGAGGGGAGGATGAATTCAGACATTGGAATCATATAGTCCTGTACTAAAATTCCAGTTCTGCATT
Organism: Ondatra zibethicus; assembly: GCA_004026605.1. Taxonomy (NCBI): domain Eukaryota; kingdom Metazoa; phylum Chordata; class Mammalia; order Rodentia; family Cricetidae; genus Ondatra; species Ondatra zibethicus. Next base: position 13,262 of record PVIU01001432.1, on the reverse strand, counting down.
TATCACTTCTAACCACAGACATCTACCTACATTTTGCTGGAGTTTGTTTTCTTTTGTCTTTTGAGACGCCACTTCACATAACCCAGGTGTTAACCTTGATTCTCCTTGATTGTACCTCCCAAGTGCCAGGATCACACAACTATGATGCAAGATTAATAAAAAACTCAGAGACAGAAATTGGGGTTCAATTTAAAGGTCAAAAAAGCAAAAGTAGCCAGCCACTGGCTCTTTTCTTGACCTCAGTCCGAAACAGCGACCCTGCCTCCAGGAATCTCCGAATGAGACTGTAACTGAGAGCTGTCTCCTCCCATCTTATATTCCTCTCTAGAGATAGGATTAAAGGCATGCACCACTGGAATTAAAGGTATGCACTACCTGGTTTCTATGGCAACTAGTAGGCCCACTGAGATTAAAAGTGTGTGTTACTGCTGCCTGGTCTATAAGACTGACCAGTAGGGCTGTTTTACTTCTTGATCTTCAGGCAAGCTTTAATTATTAAAATACAAATGAAATGCCACTACACAACTAGATGGACGCTATCTAAAATTTGTTTTTCTGCCTTTATAAAAAAGATAATAGTCAAGTTTATATTAACATGCAAGCACACTATACCTAGGACATAGCACAACACAAAAGTGCATAAATGTCTTTTCCTTACCCTTTACTTACAACACTGAAGTATGTTGTAAAAAGATTATTTTATGTTTCTAAATCATACTGTTTTAATTATTACTATCACAAGATTACACAACATTCAGTTACATATATGCTTCCTTTACTCTCTGCATACTCGTCATTTCAGATTGAAAAGTCCCTAAACAAAAGCTTTTCATATGTAGTGCCTTGTTTATTACCTGTTCAAAAAAAAATGTGTTTTTAGATGTCTAGATCTAGGGCTGAAGAGATGACTCAGCAATTAAGAACACTTGCTGCTCTTGCAAAAGTCCCTGGTTCTGTTCTCAGCACCCACGGGACAGTTTACAACCATATGTAGCTCCAGTTTCAGGTGATTAGAAGATCTCTTCTAACCTTCGTAGATACCAGGCACACACACTATACACATACATACATGCAGGCAGACATTCATACACATAAAAATAAATCTTAAATTGTTTAGATTTTTTTCAGAAGATTAAGTTCAATGGACCTAAAAGACCTTTTCATGGCAAAACGTAAGATTAAAACTGCATGAAACAGTTACTATTCTATGAGCTAGGCAACTAAACCCTCTTCCCTGATTAATTTGCCACCTTAATGATGTACAACTCACCTCAGTTAATTAAAATTTGTCAAAACTAAGTACAAAGATGAATTCCAAACCAGAAGACAAGAAAATAGTATCTTATAAGAAAATTATTTTATTTTAAATTATTCTCTGTGTGTCTGTCTCTGTGTATGTGTCTCTCTGTGTGTCTGTCACTCCCCCCACCCCCACCCCGTGTGCGTGCGCGTGTGTGTGTGTGTGTGTGTGTGTGTGTGTATGTGTGTGGTTGGTTGGTTGGTTCTCTCCTTCCATCTGGATGTGGGCTCTAGGAGTTAAACTCAGGTTATCCAGCACCTCTACCCACCAAGTCATCTCACAAGTCTCTGAAGATTATTTTACTTTAAAGAGCTAACACTGCACTCTAAAATTTAAAGGGGTATAGTAAAAGCACTGTAGGTCAAGCATTTCCCAGTACTAGTGTGGAAAGCAGACTCTAAAGACAAAATGAGAAAAAGCTTTAACTAGCAATCCACACGGAGACGATCCTTTCTACCCTCATGGGCAATTCTAAATGAACTGTTTTTTGCTTTTCTTCACATGATGTTTCTACAACTCTGCCATCTAGATATATATTTAGAACAAAAATTAATTTCTGTATGTATCTAAAATAAACTGCCCCCCAAAGTATAATACTATCTCCAGGAAAAACCTCTAACTGCTGTTGTCGGTGGAAGAGACGACCACCCCCTCCAATCGGAAAGCACAGGCATCATCCACAAGGCAGGTCCTCTCAGCCCGAGGTGAAAACGTGAAGAAACACACCAGCAAGCACTAACACTAAAGGAGCACCTTTCCTACAGCAGACATGGACAGTCCTGCCTGCACACACAGATTCTAGTCAGAAATGGTGGGGGGGCAGGGCTTTAGGGGAAATCTTAAGTGAGGCTGTATTATGCACAAGATGGAAAGCATCCACTTGATGACCAGCAGAGCTGTGAAAAGCTAAATCCTAGACTTCAGGTTGCCTGGATTCAGATCCCAGCTCCAATTATTACTGTGTAAACAGGGCAAGCTATTCAGCCCCCATAAGCCTGAGTTTCCGTGTCTGTGAACCTGGTGCAATGGCTCTTAATGGGACTGTAGTGAAGACTAAATGAGACAGGATGGATGCAGAACCAGGTATCAGCATGCATAAATAGCAATTGTTAGTAGTCTTCTAACTAAGCACCTAAACAATGGTTAATAAATTGTATCCTAGTTCCCCACTTCCTAACAGGAGTAGATGATACTAACATCCATCACACAGTCAGCAAATACAAAATCCTGATGCCAGCAAGAATCAGAAATCAAATAATTCTTTAAAGGTTACTATTCAGTGAAGATCAGAGCTCAAATCACTAATAATCAGGTTACAGCACTAAGGGACATATTTTTATATTATGCCACTGCTAAAGCTATCTAAAGAGAAAAGCATCTGGGTAAATCAATCATAAGACAATCAAAAAGAAACCCAAGCGCCAACTATTTGGTAAATGCAGTACTTCAATCCACTCCTCAAATACCTAACTTGCATGGGAGGTGAGGGTGGCAGTACCGGGTAATAAGATATTAAGCGGGGCGGTGGTGGCGCACACCTTTAAGCCCAGCACTCAGGGAGGCAGAGGCAGGTGGGTCTCTGTGAGTTTGAGGCCAGCCTGGTCTACAGAGTGAGTTCCAGGACAGCCAGAGATACAGAGAAACCCTGTCTCGAAAAAAAGACAACAACAAAAAAGATATTAGACATGGGCAATTCAAGTTCCTTGAGGTTTCAAAGACTTAAGTATTTACAACAAGTAATCAAGTCATCCTAAATGTTACACTTTGCCATTAAAAATGTTTTTAAAGATTTATTTTTTATTTATGAGTCTACGAGTGTGAATGTGTGCAAGGAAACCAGAAAAAAAAAAAAGGGCATTGGATTCTCTGCAGCTGGAGTTACAGGCAGTGGTGAGCAGTCATGTGGGTGCTGGGAACTGAACCCGGGTCCTCTGGAAGAGTAGTGGTACAAAGTCAACTCTCAGACATCTCTCTGGCCTTTGTAATTAAATGTTAAGTTAGCCAATTAGGGCTCAGGCTATAACTCAGGGGTATTACACCTTTCAATACATGTGAAGCCCTGGGCTCAATTCTCACATGGAAAAGAAAAAATTAACATGAACTGTATGTTTCTGGTGGTTTTGCAAATGCTCGTTACAGATGAGCAAAGTCAAAGTACTTGCCCGTGCAGCCTAAGAAAACCTAAGCAGCATCCTAGAACAAAGCACCTCTGTCTAAAGCCTAAGACGGTCACTCCACATCCTTCTGCCCACGCCTGAGGGGATCTAGCTGAGAACAAACTGCTGTCAGGGACAGCCATCAGCATCACCTGTACAGGCTTCTAGGACAGGAATCTAATAACTACTTGCTTGACAGCCACCAAGTCACTCTTCATTTGAAAGTGGTCTTTTTATCTAGGTTTAAAAGATATAAAACTGTCTAAAATAATTTTTTGCAGCAGATGGAAATGAATTCATTACTACCCGACATTATCCTTTTCAGCCTGCAATAACTTGTGGTTGTAGAGCAAAGAAAGAAAGAAAAAAGCTGGGTGATTTTAATCAGAGTTTGGATTCTAGCCCTGCCCTGCAGCATTCTGTAAGATGAGAAGTGTTCCAGCCCCACATTCCAAGGAAAATGAGTCTTTATGTGAGCAGGCCCCCGTGTTAACTGCCTCCTCACTTTCCGCACACAGCAAACGTGAACAAAGTATACACTGCTCTCAACCATCCTCATACTACATTAACTGAAGCAGCATCCTTGGAAAAACTGATCAACACAAAAACAAGTCACACACATCAAATAAAACAAGAGGCTAAAACACCCCTCGTTGTGCACAGATGAAATAACCCCCTCTTATACTTCAGGTTCACGTGACAAGAAAAATAAAGGTGCTTTTGAAAAAAGAGAACAATGTACACTTCCTCAGGAAAGGACTTTAAAATATGCTCCAGCATTCACTCAGACACGGGATTAGACAAAGCACCTTAACCTCTCCAGCAGTGAAATATAAATATCCACTGTCTTGGTTAGCTTTCTCTTGCTGTGAGAAAACACTGACCAAAACCAGCTTGGGGAGTGAAAGGATTTTTTACTGGCTTACGTATCTCTACCTCAGTCCATCACTGAGGTAAGCCAGGATGAAAACTCAAACAAGGCAGAAAGCTGGAAGCATGTCTCTTCACAGTCCTGGACTACAACTGCTTGACAAATGGCATTAATTTACTACCAAGATTCAGCTTAAATTAATGCCTAAAATCTGGTAACCTTCTAAAAGACCCACTTAGACCCTACAATGTCCCCCAGAGTCCCCTTAAAACCCTGTGGGAGAGGGTTTCCAAATGTCTGCCCTATGCTGCCTGCAGAGTTTAAGGGCTCCATTAGCACCTGTTTCTTTACTACCAACTTCTTCCAGAAAGAAAACTCGGAACAACTTCTCCTGGTCCTTGTGGTCCCTGTTCTTAATGCCTCTTGGACCAGCCCCATGAATGATACAATAATTAGCTTATACTTGCAAACGTTCTTCCAAGCTCCATGGGCAGTACACATCCCTATGTGCCCTAAGAGGACAGCCCAACAACAAGAAGACTACAGAATCAACTACTGCATTTTCAGTCTGAACTTCTCACTCCCTAAAATTAGATGAATCAGTGCCCTCCTCTACTGCTCTCCATCCACCTATTCCCCTGAGGCAGGGTCTCTCCTTGAACTTAGGCTTGGACTTTCTTGGCTAGGTTGGAAGCCAGCAAGCCCCAGGAGTCCTGTCTGTCCCGCTAGGAGCTGGGGTTACATGAGTGCTGGGATCAGAACTCATCCTCAGGGTTACACTGCAAGTGCTGTTCATCACTGAGCCATTTCTCAGCCCCCTTAAAATAAACCTCTAAATTAGTAATGAAACATATACACTGTACACACGCTTGTTCACTTTCTTTTTCTGAGGAACCTGATACACTAAAATAGTAAAAGTTAAATGGGTACTTTTTAAAGTCAAGGTTGACAAATGTCTCTTTCTTTCTAACCCTTCAAAGACGACAGCATGCTAAGGAAACACTGATTGCTATTTCTCAGTTAGTACTTTCAATGCCATACCAACACATTAACAATGTATTATCTCACTATGATCATTAATCATTGATCACTATCATCGACCCAAACCAGTCCTGACTCAACATAAGCTTTAAGAAGTATTTTAAGTGCAGAAGACCAAGCTAAAAATAATTATGAACAAATGGGTAAGAAAACAGTCACCAAAATATACCACAACGAGCAAAAACAGCCTTTCTAGCATAAGGAGATAAAAAATTAACAAAATATGCAGAAAGTTTTTCAGTTTAAAAATCATTAGTATCAGGACAGAGGATCAGATCAATGCAGCATTCCTACACGAGCTGAGGGCACTTTGGATTACCAAACAACACAAGAACAGGATGTGTCCTTTAAATTTTAGTGAAATCTGGAACTTCTAATAACAATGAACATTTGGTAACAGTATGGAATGACGTCCACTTTTTTTTTTTCGAGACAGGGTTTCTCTGTAGCTTTTGAGCCTGTCCTGGAACTAGCTCTTGTAGACCAGGCTGGTCTCAAACTCACAGAGATCCGCCTGCCTCTGCCTCCTGAGTGCTGGGATTACAGGCGTGTGCCACCACCACCGGCAAAGTCCACTTTTAAAGAAGTAACAATCTAGCAAGTTGCTGCCTTTATCAGCCAAGTATAATAATATATACAATTACAAAGCAATTTTGTTCAGAGGCAGCAAATTATACACAAATTTCCTAAAAAATGGCAAGCGGTATCTCAATTACAAATATTTTTAGCTTGCCCTGATTCATCTTCTCCGTTGGGCCTAAGCATAATGGACTATGCCCTTTTTAACTGGACTGCAGTCCTGTGTGGCTGCTCTGAATCTCCTTTGAGTCACTGGGGCCTGAGTCATCTTGGTCAAAATGAAAAGACAAGACCAACTTAGTGAAGGGAAAGGGACAAAGACTGACGGTAAGGTAAAAGGATGGACTCTGTCTCAGCTATCCTTGCTGGCTCTGTGGTGTCTCCAATCCACAAAGCTGTGTTCCTCAGTCATATCCAATTTTCTGGACTGGATCAAATGACCAGGAATGGCTCTCTAACTAGGACAAGCAGGTAGCTGAGAATGTACTATATAATAATAAAACTGACTGCCAGAAGGCACTGAACCAACGGACTCAATTGTTTGATATATTACAAATTGATGACTACCCAAACAAAACACTCAAATGCATGTATACAAAGGCTGTTTCAATTATCACTGCTTGGGCAGTTCTTCCTCAACAGGCACACATCAAGAAAGTGTGACTCCATACACACAAGTAACTAGCAGTTTGTTGCAGCTAATCAAAAATTCTCATTCACATAGCTAACTATGAAACACATCTAAATATCACACAGGAAGCAAAGAATACAGCTAAAGGGAAAGCTAAGCAATTTATTGAACAGTTACAGCAAAGAATAAACATCCCAAACCTTGTAATCTGTTGGCCTGATCTGTCACCTGGGTACCTTGTCCCCTTAAGGGACAAGCCCCGCCCACTCCTAGCCCCCCCCCTTCCACTGAGGCAGGCGGATCTTCTACCTCTTCTCCAGCCTGCTCTCTCTTTCCATCTCTCTTTTGAAGAGGTAACTACTGCCTCTCTTCCTCTTCTCTCCCTCCCTCCCTCCTTCTCTCCCTATCTCTTTCTCTATATGCCTCTCTCTCTTCTCCCCCCTTTCCCCTTCCCCTTTTCCCTCCATAACCCACTAAATAAACTCTATACCCAAACCCTATCTCTGCATGGCATATCTGTCTGTTTCTCACCTGCCAAGACCCGCCGAGGCCTGTCCCTCGTGGAACTGGTCCCCAACACCTGTTTATAAATGTCATGACTAACAACACAAGGGTTTCCCAAACCCAAGGCAATTAAACTTCAAACACACCTTTCAGATCTACAACTAGAAACCAACCACAGAAGGCAAGCATTCTTGTGTTCTAGTCCCCATGAACTATAAAGACTCAAGGGTCCTCAAGTGCTTTCTCTTTTAAAAGTCAGGGGAAGAGAGGATGGGGGACGGTCAGCACTACAGGTTTTAAGTCAAGATAACATGCTAAAATAAAATCAAGTCTCATCAGATAAGCAACTTGTCTGTCTCACGAAATTAAGGGGCCTTGGAATGATGCCTCAGCTAGTAAGAGCACTGGCTCCTCTTCTGGAGGGCCTCTGTTGGATTCCCAGCACCTACAAGGCAGCTCACAACTCTAGTTCGAGGGACCATGATTCCCTTCTCTGGTCTCCATGACTATCAGACCTGCGTGTGGAGCACAGACATATATGTAGGCAAAATACCCATACACCTAAAATAATTTTTTAAAAAAGAAATGAAGACATACAAGAAAAATCAACATAGCAGTCAGCACAGAAACTTCCTGAGACTTCATTCAATGTCTTCATTAATATGTCAAAGCGCTGTTTAAGGTGCTGCCCTACACTGGTAAACACCAGCTGCACCACTCAGCATACCGTTATTATGATAACTACCTCACTGGAGAGGAGCACAGATTCAAGGTCACCAAGAACTTGGAGAAAGTTAGTGAGATACTAGGATATCAATAAATATACAGTGTTTCCTGGTTTGTTGCAAACAGTTCAGGTCAGACCATCAAGTAAGATTTAAGTTACCTGTACTGACAAATACGGGGGGGGGGGGGGAGTGTTAACACACTAACTCTTGGGATGTGAAACAATCGTTACAAATCAGCCTCCATCAGTGACAGATACTGTGGCTTTCCCTAGCGACGCCCAGGACGTGGCAAAAATGCAATCTATTTAACACCTGAAAAATGTGTCACCACCTTGAGAAGCAAACAGTAGGTCGTGAAGTGCAAGCATGAAGTGCTAGCTTCCTCCAGGCATTCCAAGTTCATCCCACGACAAAGGGGGTGAGACGACCTGAACTTGCAAGGTAGGGAAAAATCCAAAATGAAAACTTCGGTAGGCTTGCTTGTCTGAATCAAAGACGTGAAATCCTGTTAGTCTGACAAAGAAAGGTAGCCTGAGTTGGAGCTAGGTGAATAGGAATTCAAGTTTTCCCTATGAATATAGAATATTTTTCTAAAGCCAGCGGGAAGGGGGCGGGGAGAGGGGAACTGAAGAGAAAGAAAGAGTAATGCAAAGAAAGCAATGGTTGCTGAGCATGCAAGCCGCGGCTGGTCATCTCGCAGATGGGTTAGGTCAAGACGTCCTTCTCATCTTGGACCCCGATGGAGAAGAGAGCTGGCTCTGCAGCATCGCCCTGCAAGCCCCCTAGGTCACCTCGGGCCACCTTCCCCACAAGCTGAGGGACGGGGACACACCCCCATGGGGGATGTCACCTCGGCCTCCTCAGCCCCTCGCAGCGGCCCTCGGCCGCCAGCCGTCCTCACCCCGGAGTCCCGGCTCTCCCGCGCCGACTCCCGCGTGCCTCCCCGGCCTCCCCCGAACCGCGGCACGGGGCGTCGCAGCGCCGAGAAGCATCCACACGGACTCCAGGCGTCCGGAACACTGAGGCTCCGAACTCAGCTCCAGCCGGAGTTTGCGAATCCTGGCCCGGAGCCGCGCTTCCGCCTGGCGCGGCCCGCTTTCGCCAGCGGGACCGGAAGTCCCGCCTCTGGTTACTGGGCCCAGGCCTCCCGCTACTCAAAGCTGCTGCTACTGGGCTAGGGTGGAGAGGTGCCTGCCTCTCCCCTTTCTCAGGCATCCCCCCCCCGGTATGTCTCTTGGCTGGGCTGCAAATGCTGGGCCAAAGGTACCCTAGATGACTCAGGCACCAACCCCTGAGCCAAACCCTGGTTGAAAGTTGAGGTAAACAAAAGCAGTGGCTAATCACACTTTATTTCATTAATTCAGATATTTATCTCACTCGCAAAACAAGAAAATGGTGGGCAGAGAACCACAGCTTGACATGCTATCTAGTTATCTTTATCTCTTGTTTTCTAATAAACCCTACTTTCATGTCAGGACCCTGAAGATGGTTCCACTGAAGACAAGTTTTACTTGATCTCTTTATACTTCTTTCCGATGTAGCAGCATCCGTTTTCTGCTTCTCCCTATTAATTTAGCTCCTTTCATTGATTTACTGAGGACAGGTGGCTGAACCTGGTTTGTTGGGGGTACAAGCTATAACCCCACAAGTAGCGGAACAACTTAAGAGCTATTGGCAGTGCTGTGGGGAATGGTGTAGAGAGTTGAGCGAGAAGAGTGCCTATGAACCACAACTTCAGTTGAGATGGAATTAAAGGATAAATAGGGTTAAGATAAGCAAGGTACCAGGAAGTGGGAGCCTGTCTTGTACAGGTAGCTGCTTAGAAACGGGGTCAGTTCAGCAAGAACAAACCTAGATAAGGCCAGATGATGCTCAACTTTACACAAAAAAAGCTTCGAGCTTCAAATTTCATACAATAGACTCAATGCAGTCACTAATAGAACAGACAAAACAGTGATGGAGGGTTTGCCCCAAGTGACTGCCCTGGTTATCAAAAACAAAAAATAAAAACCAACCAAAAACCTGGGGATTGTAACTCAATGATTCCAGTATTTGTGTGCTTGAAGCCCTGGGTTTGCTATCCAGCCTCATATAAACTGGGCACAGTGACGCACACCTGGAAATTTAACACTCGGGCAATAGAAGCAAGAGGATCAATAGTTTAAGGTCATTCTCAACAACATAGCTAGTTTGAGACCAGCCTAGGATATAAGAGATTGGGAGGAAAGGGACAGGGACCAAAGAAAGAGGATGGACGAAAATAAGAACCTGTAAGAAGCCATGGGTAGAAATGTAGTCTTCCCTGCAAGTGTTTTCTCAGCCATACCCAGATGGAAAACCAATGAGTAATTACTAAAACCCTCCATAGGCTCAGGTCTTTGAGGTTGCCTCAACCAACAGAAATGTCAATCAAAGGGAGGAGCCAGGGAAGAGAGACTTCATGAACAGCTGTGAGGACTGTTGACTCTGTTACTATTTTTTACTCACTATTAGTGTTAAATACACTTTTGGCATATCAAGCTTCCTTTTTTCTATTTTCTTTTCTTTCTTTTAAAACAAGGTTCTGCTATTTCACCCAGGCTAGCCTTGAACTCATGATCCTCCTGCTGCATACTAAACCAAATCTTTAGGACTCCTCAGGAACTTTAAGTATGCTGTAGGGACATATAGAGAGAAGATAGTCATTAGAACTGAGTCCCACATGTGGCAATGTCCTAAAGAAAAGATCTATGAACAAACGCCTTTGCCAAGCACCCAAGTTCTTGTTCTGCTTCCTTTGGTTACAAGAAATATCTGTATATATTCCCAAAGCATTTTGTTTCAATAGCCAGAGAGCATTTTGCTATCTGTAGCCAAATAACCTTAAGGAATGTATCCAGATCTTGTCCTTGTTTAAGATAATCTGCTTCCCAAGCCCTACCAGATGTGTACCAAGTAAAAGAACCCATCCTCATTCTCATAGAAAACCAGACCAGATGTTAACACTTAACCCAAAGAGGGCCAGCGAGATTTCTTCTGCACTAAGGTTGGTCTCAATTTGCATGCTGAAATGAATATATCATGTAAATCTAGACTTAAATTAGACATATGTAAGATGTCCAAAGATGGTGAAGGGGCATAAAGAATAAGGAAGAAGTGTAGATTTGGAGGAGAGAGATGTAGAAAAGGAAGAATTATCAGAAAAGTAATTGCCCTAGGTCCAATTTTGATTCCCAGTTTTTGATTCCCAGTCCCTTACAAAGTGAAGCTGGACTTCCTGGCCTTAAATTCTATGGAAATTCTGCATCCTGCCAGGAAATACACCCATTTAACTGCAGTCAGCAGGTTACTATTCCCAGCAATCATATAACTAGTGAACAATTCACAGGATACAGGGGACTGTTATTCCATGGCTCCCACCTTAGCTTGGGAGATCACATCTTTCCCTAGCCAAGAACAGGAGTTCTTGTGCCCTCCTGTGGGTGCCAGATCTTCAGATAACTGTCATAATGACCACAGGGCTTGACAGATTAAGTGATAAAATCACATAGGTGGACAGAATCATGTAACCAGGGCATAAAGCTGAAGAGAGACTAAACCCCAACACTTAGCTAGGTATAGTGATTTCCCTGAGACCAAACAACTCAACAGGCCCGGGGACAGGCCCAGTTCTGCAGCTTCATTCTCCCGGTCCTGATCCTCACAGTGTACTGAGCTTCCCTATGCAAAAAGCTTCATTGTTTTTCTCATCACTCTGATAAAATCTGAAAGAAGCAACTTAAGAGGGGTAGTTTAGATGGAGAAAGGGGACTCCTGCACAGCGGGGCCTCCCTTCTGGACCCCTGATTAGTCACAAACCACACTCCAACACCTGTTTTCACAGGGAGATCCTTTATTAAGTGAGGAAGAAAAGTTGTGTGGCTGCTTTCTGCTTTTCTCAGGCAGAAAATCATCAGCAACATCAGCAAATGACCTCACAATTGTCATTCTTTTTTTTAAAAAAAATAGCACAGATCGGTGTGATATGATGTGTGCTTTTTTGTGGATCACACTTTTTTAATTTTTTAAAATATGTATTTATTATGTATACAGGGGTCTGCCTGCCTGTATGCCTGCAGGCCAGAAAAGGCGCCAGATCTCATTGCAGGTGGTGGTGAGTAACCATGTGGTTGCTGGGAATTGAACTCAGGCCCCCTGGAAGAGCAGTCAGTGCTCTTAACCGCTGAGCCATCTCTCCAGCCCCACAGTTGTCATTCTTAAGAGAAAGGGGGAGGTCTGTGTTAGAATGAGCTAGGATGTGGTTGTCATGGGGACAGAGGATGAGGGAGAAGAGGAAGGGGAAAAGGGAAAGGGGGCAAGAATATTTGTCCTGGAGGGAGAAAGGACTGCCTCTGTATAGAGAGGAGACAGACGTGGCCCATAGGCAAATGGCAGCTTACAAAGGTAAAGGGGAAACCCTGTGTTAGGATGAGGTGCTTAAATTTAATTGGGCATGTTAATTAGGTGAGCCAAAGGGGGCTTCTGATTGCTGGACATTGGTAGTCAGCCTCAGGAGGAAGAAGTGGCCAAATAAGGAAATAGACCTTAGTGACTAGCTTTAGAGATGTAATCTAGCCGTTTTTAGCAAGGCAGAGAGAATGGGACAAAGGGCAAGGCCTGCCAGAGCCACATGCTCAAGTGGGCTAGTGTCCCGTCAGATGGTGTGTGTGTGATCTGTTGCGGTAGGGAAGTGGGCTAGTGTCCCGTCAGATGTTGTATGTGCCATCTGTCACTGTAGGGAAGGTGTGTTAGACATGGCAGTGCAGGTGTGAGGCTGCTCACTTACATCTCTATAGATTGGGAAACAATAGACTGTGGCCAGAAGGTGGACTAGGCCATAGTCCTCAAGGCCTGCATACTTCTTTCCTATGGACCCACTTGCTCCATCTAGGCCCCACCCCCTAAAAGTTCCACAACTTCTCAAAACAGTATCACAGTGTCACCAGCTGAGGACCAAGTTTTCGAATACATGAGGGTCTGGGGCACATTTCTCATTCCAACTGTAATAAAGTCCAATACTCAGGAAAGCAACTGTGAGACCATTAAGACTCATCTGCTTCCTCCTGCTGGCCTCTTAGTCTTTAGCATTTACCCCATCTCTACAATAGCATCTACTAGGCTACTGTGTTATAAGAACCATCCAGAAACACTTTTGAGAGACGTCAGATAGCAGAAAGTTTACTTCAAGCCTGGAAAGAAAAGTTCAAGAGGTTTCCTAGCTTTTTGTTTCCAGTACCCAGTGGTTGAGTCTGCCCACTTAAGGTGAGTTTACATGAGAGGGGCACCTGCCAGTAAGCACTAAACACTTCAGACTCTGGGCCAGAGACAGGACCTGGACATAAATCCTTCCATGACCGCCTTCAATTCCTGGAGAAGGAACAAAGAGACCCTTGGAGGTGCCTGCATGATGGAGGTCACTGTCAACATGAGCAGG